>JAKCPI010002539.1:0-34981 GCA_023213315.1 Euborellia annulipes
CTTAAATAAATAAAATAAAAAAAAATAAAAAAAACCGCCCCCCCCGACAAAATTGCATTAATCCCGCCACTGATGGGGGATTACTTTGTCTAGAAGAGAGCATAAAGAGCCACCCCACTCCCCGGGCGGGATCATTCTCTCTCTCAACCTCCGAAGTATCAGACTGTATATTAATATAATAAATATAAATTTAAAAATTACAACACTTTTACTGAAGAAACCCCAACAAAAATCCCCTGAAAAGGCAACAGACAACACCTGTGCAAAGCGACTTACAACAATATCAATATTGACATTTTGTCAATATCTCTAACCTCTCGTCCGCGAGGGAGAGAGTTGGAAATTTATAAATCAATCAACGAATAAAATTGAATTGAATATTCTCATCTTCCGAGGCAGAATTTGACGTCTTGTCTGACTTCAAAAGACAACAAATTTCTTTTAATTATAAATCTTCAAAAAATGTATTCTATTTAGCGACACTCTCTCTCTGTCCCGTTTTCCTAGTAAACTCTAATCAACAGAGAAATTCCTTCTTGTTGAAATTAATATTAATTTCCATGGGTTGATAATAATTTACTAATTTAATATTCGAACTAAGTCCAGAGTTGGAATTAGTAAAGCCAGTAGCGAGCGATTTGGGGCAGTAATTAATGCATTCCATCACTTAATCTTAACGTTAGTTGGAATTGTAATTATAGTTAACAAACGGAGGAGGAACAATCAAATTTTATTTATTAATTATTGAATAGCGAACATCAGTAAGTACAGTTATATTAATAAGTAATATAATAATAGATTTTAATTTTAAACATTGTTTATTTGAATATGCATACCAGGTACTTTTCAATGGATATTCCACTTTAGGTCATTTTAATCGTCTCTTGCCCAACAAATTCTAACACCAAATTAAACACTTCAGATGCCGAGTAGAAAGACCTTAAAATAAATAAAATAAAATTTTTAAATAGTCTAGAACACCGGTATCTCCATAATGACAGAATTATTTTCCTTTTTACTTTATCGTATAGTATATAAAGAGAAAGTATTGTAATTTTAAGAATGGAAGCCCTGGTTTTACAATGTTAGAATGAAGAAATCTGGTGTGACTGGTCGCACAGCACCCGACTTTCTCTTACCCTCGGTAATCGAAAGTTGTGTTCTGTGCTTTTCACGCCAAATTTTTTTAGATATATTTAGTTCCTGACGATATATTAAGGTGCGTACACATCTGCGCTCTGCTCCGCTCGCGAGCAGTTCGCGACTCCTGTTCGTTGTCGTCCCATGTTCGTTGAAATTATTTATTTTGACGAACCTGCCGCCAGGGCCGGATCTAGGGGGGGGTGGGGGTGCATTTGCCGGGCGACAGATATCAGGGGGCGGCAATTAAAAGAAAGATTTACTAAAAAAAAAGGTAAAATGATATGAATTTTGTATAGAAAATTTTAAAGAAAGGGGCGGCCAATTAAATTTTGCCCCCCCTAAAGAATCTCCTAGTTCCGGCCCTGCCTGCCGCGATCCAAAGAGATGGATCGCGGCGAGCAGCTCGCGAGCATCTCAAAATAACGAACATGGTGCTCGCGAGCGAAGCAGAGCGCAGATGTGTACGCACCTTTAAAATTCAAGAGGTTAAAAGTTTTTTTTTTTTTTTTTAACATTCACACTTTTTTCTCATTCACACTCACATTCACACACACATTCATGCAGTCTTTTCGGCAACTTAGGCCATATAAGACTTTGACGATAACCGTTGTAGAGAATATATCTATTGTGGGGTCAGGCATTTCTATTTAAGCCATCTGGTATCCAAATGGCTTAAATAAAATCATCGGACCCCAAGGAGCCGCCCACACCCACGGGCAGACAGAGTTAAAGTTTATAAACATAGGAAAATATTTATATATTGTTACCATGGCAACCATTTCTTCTATCTTTCCTAAATAAAAAAAATTATTACTACCCAGCTTTTTTTTATTGATCCGGCCTTTAACCAAAATGAGAATATACATTTTAAAGAGCATCTAAAAAATAATTGATTTTTAAATTTCAAACAAAATTGTTTGAGCGAATTTTGAGAAAATCGAAAAAACCTGAAAAAGCACATCAGTAAAGTACTAGTACTTTTTGGCCGATTTTAATTAAAAGCTTATTTTCACGCCCTAGAGGGGTGCCTAACTTAAATATAAAATTTCAACCTCTTAGCTCAATTCCTTCATGCTTATAATTGAACACACACACACACAGACAGACAGACAGACCATGTCGCGAAATCCACTTTTGTGGACTCAGGGGACCTCAAAACGTGAATATCCATCAAAATCTAGACATCGAAACCAAAACTTTCTCTCTCTCTCTATATTAACATATATAGAGGTAAGAGAAACTAAAAATAAATTTTCATTTTGAATGATACTTCAACGCCTGTTTTAGTTTAAACATATTAACAGTGGCGGATTAATACAATTTTGTCGGGGAGGGGGCGGTTTTTTTTTAAATTTTTTTTATTTAAGGACTTTGTCCTTTGGCCATTTAGACCCCTTTCCTATTTATTTAAATTGATTGGTAACAAATTCAATTGAAATTAAAGAGCGGAAATCATAATTTCTTTAGATTACTAGTTTTTATAACTGTTTTAATTTCTTCTCGGGGGGGGGGGGCGATCGCCCCCCCCCCCCCCCCCCCCCTTAAACCGCCCCTGCATAATAATATAATAATGATATTAAATTTTTTCACACGGAATTGACATGTTTAAAATTTTATGAATTTATTGAATTAGACTATATTAATAATAAATATTAAATAATTTACCTTAATTAAATAATAATATTAAATGAATTAACATCTCATGCAAAAAAAAAATAGAAAAAGTTTAACACAGTACATTAGCGATTTCATTAATTTATTCATAAATAAATGTAGCTATTCACGTATTAATATTTTATCGTATAGCCAGTAGCTATATATTCTTTTAATAAAATTTCAAAACCGAGTTTAGTTAATTATTTAAACAGTTGAAAAAGTGTCAAAAATTTATAAATCAATTATTTGTTAGATTCTCGATAAAATGTATTTTCATATTTGGCTGTCAAAATTGTTTGAAGCACACTACTTTTATACTTCATAGAAAAAATAGGAGAAATAGTTGTATTGGGAACAAAATATAAATATTGCGGTGGTGTTGTAGGCATGGGCGTAACGAGGGGAGTGCCAGGGGGGACCCCCAGAAGGCTCGTGCCCCCCCCCCCCAGAAAGCTCCTTGCCCCCCCAAAAAATTGAGAAAATATGGCCACCGGAGGATAGCTGGTCCCTTGCCCCCCCCCCCCCCAGCCAAATTCTCTAGTTAGGCCCATGGTTGTAGAGCAGTAGGTTGAGTACGAATCGGCTGAGCTGTAGTTCAACTTCCGGCGGTATCTAATTACCCATACAAAAAATTTTTTGTATTTGAACCCTCTCTTTCTTTTCAATAAAAAATTTTTTTTCTGCAATTATAAAAATCTTTTGCTATTATACCAAATTGATTACAAAAGAATGAGTTTATCAATCATTACCAACTATAAACTAATGATATTATGTTTTGGCTTTTGTGGTAGTGTGGTTGTTTACACTGTTTTTGTATAATTTTATTTATACGTATATTTTTTGTAATGAACGATGATTATATAAAAGGTATGGTGAAAAGCCAACCTTAAATAAATAAAAAATAAAAAAAAAAAACTATAAACTAAAATAAACAAAATTACACCCGATTTGTTTGTTTCTCTGTTGATGTAGCTTTTATATTTATTGACTACCCCCCCCCCTGTTGGTAAGTTTGTCCCATTCCTGCCCCCCCCCCACCCCCAATAGAGAAAGGTAGCGTCGTCACTGGTGTGTGTGGCGCCCTCTCTACCCGTTGACCAATTCGCGCCGGTACGATCCCGCTTTTTTTATTTGTCACTCGGTTCCGTGTTCTTTTTAACTTTTCGTTAATATTTTAATAGTATTTATTTATTTGTGTTATTCATTTAGTTTTATAATCATTTGTTATAGTTTTATTTTTATGTGTGTGTTGTGAATTCAAAGTGATTTTCCTGCATTTGACGACCTGGGCCTGTCTGGCTGCACACTTCAACTTTTCAAGGTAGAATTTATTTAATTCCTTGAAAAATATTTAATTATTTTCACTTGCTTTTACGTTTATAATAAATATAATAATCAAATTTTAATGTTAAATATGATGAAAAAAATCACAATTGAGGTTAGTAACCTATTAAAAGAAAATGATTTTTTTTTATATATTCTTTGCTTTTTTTATATTTTTTTTTTTTTTTATAAAAAACATTTACACTTTTTCTCATTCACACTCACACTCACACACGCATTCACACAGTCTTTTCGGCAACTTAGGCCATTTAAGACTTTAAACGATATCCGTTATTTATAATTATACATATTGGGGTCCAGGCATTCTTATATAAGCCATTTGGTATCCAAATGCCTTATATAAAATCATCAGACTGCCTAGGGTCGAACCCCGCGACGTTTGGTATATGAGGTTGGCACGCTAACCTCCACACCACGCCCCGAGGGCTTTTTTATATTTATTCTAAAAATAATTCGATTATCAAACATCTCAACCTCGAGTTAATTAAACATATTTACAAGTGTTTTGTATCATTATTATTTTTCATTTTCATGAAATCAGCTGTTAAAATCTAAGGGCCGGTTGCTTCATCCTGGGTGAGTTTATTGTTAGCCCCGGGCTAAATGGCTTTTTTTGTAATGCAGAAACCCTCTTCGGGGGAACAAATCATGTTCTGTTTGTGAAGTTTGCAACTCCATTAGAAGGCATCTTATAAAAATTATTAAAAATAAAAATTGATATTATCACCCATAATTTAAATAAATATTATTAATATATATTTAAATATAAGAATTTAATTTTTTTCTGCTAAAATTTGAAAATTTTCAAAAAAATAAACAAGATTTATTAGTTTTCACACATAACAATTAGTCAATTGTTCCAATCTTCACAACTATTTTGACAAATTGCCAGCTGTGTGGCTCAAATAAAAGATAATTTCAAAAAGAAATATACCTTTTATTTTCACCTAACAAGAAGTAATATCAACTGAAAACATTCATATAAATATTTATATATCAATTTGCATTCAATTTGAAAACAAATAGTTTTATTAACAAGACATGTGCAATGCCTTAGATGAAGTTAGAAGAATACTCAACAACTTGCAATATATCCCTGGATATACGAGTATAATCCTGATTGACATAAAATGAATAATAACAAAAAAACGGTAGATTCCATATTGCATTTATATTATTTTTTACATTTATATTGGTGAATACTGTGTTCATAATACATGTTCGTACGTGTCAACCCAGGGCTAAATCTTAGCCCCACCTTTGGGCCTGGGCTAACTTTAGCCCGGACCTTGGCTCCAATTCCCCATATATCTATATGAAATTACTCAAAAGTGAGGTTAACTCAGGGCTAAATATGGCGACGGGATCTGATTCAAGCGGGCCCAAGCCTATAACATATTTTATAAAATATACAACATTTTATCATTTTATTGATGAAATAAGTAGAATATAAGGTAAAATAACAAATATATGTACTTCTAGAATACTTCTTTTAGCAATAAAATGATGAAATATCGTATATTTTACTATAAAAATAAAACTGAAGTGGGTTTCTGCACTACAAAAAAAGTCGGGGCTAACAAGCTCACCCAGGATGAAGCAACCGACCCTAAGTGTATTTGATTCAGCATAAAATTGAGGGTTTTTCTGTTAATTTTTGATTAGGTATTTATTCTAGTTAGTAAATAATTAAGATAAAATCTCTTAGGAAATTGTTTCATCCCTATTTTGCTTGGTACATGGTCTGCTATAATAATCTCATTATGAACCGGTGTTATAGATAATTTGTATATCATATATATTTGTCAAGGTTATTTAGTATATCTTCTATTAATATTACTGGAGTCATCAAATAAATAAGAACTTCCAATACTTGTTGTTCATCCCATTTATGGCAGTTTGGAAAACGCAGTATTAAAGTATCTAACTATATATCTATCTATCTACTAAAGTTATAGAAATTTTTATTTACTTAAATATCAAGAGTCGCGGGAGCGACTCGTCGCCGAAGCATGTGAAAAGCAAAAGAAAGCAAAAGAAACTCTTAATACTACCATTTAGTTGACATTCCAATAGATGCCAATGGCCCATTGCATTTAGATGGACGAGTCGTCCCTAGACTATATTATCAAGAATGATTTTAAATCCTTAATAAAAGATAGGGACGTGAAAAAATTTTTTTTGAGAAACTTTTCTCTTCTCTGGGCGAATATCTCAAAAAAGGTTTTTTAAGATATCAGAACCAAATTTTTTTTTATATTAAACTAGAATAAATAAGGATTATTTTGAGCACGAATTCAAAAAAAAATTCCAGTCCCAAAAAGAATGGCAGAGGCTCAAAGTTGAGATTTTGCCGATTTCGGAAGGTCAAAAGTTAGTCTCTTATTTTTTCCTTTTTTTTTTTTTCTTTTTTTTTTTTTTTTTCTCTTTTCATTCTTTTCTTCAATTTTCAAATTTTTAGACAAAGCTACAGGTTTCCCTGCTGGACCGATTAGGATGAAATTTAAATACAAATAGATACTATCAAAAACCCGATACCTTTGATATAAAATTTCATTTTGGATCAAAAGTGAGTTTTTGAGAGGTATTCAAAATTTCAAATTTGTCCTATCTTTAACATGGCGAAAAGACAATTCTAACTATTTTGCTCCCTGATGACGTCATCTAGGAACATATATATTATTATTAGTAATTTTGATCCCTAATGGAACAAAAATTTTTTAGATAGATCCATTCAGATAGAAATAGATTAACGTGATAAGGAGTGCTACCAACATAACAAAAATAAAAAACCTAAAAATTTTATAAAATTTGGTGAAATTCTATGTTTATCGCTTCGAATGGATACCAAACGAAGTATTTACAATCTACCAACATAACAAAAATAAAAAACCTAAAATTTTATAAAATTTGGTGAAATTCTATGTTTATCGCTTCGAATGGATACCAAAAGATGTATTTACATTCTACCAACATAACAAAAATAAAAAACCTAAAATTTTATAAAATTTGGTGAAATCCTGTTTATCGTTTCGAATGAATACCAAACGAAGTATTTACAATCTACCAACATAACAAAAATAAAAAACCTAAAATTTTATAAAATTTGGTGAAATCCTATGTTTATCGTTTCGAATGGATACCAAACGATGTATTTACATTCTACCAACATAACAAAAATAAAAAACCTAAAATTTTATAAAAATTTGGTGAAATCCTATGTTTATCGTTTCGAATGGATACCAAACGATGTATTTACATTCTACCAACATAACAAAAATAAAAAACCTAAAATTTTATAAAATTTAGGGAAATCCTATGTTTATCGTTTCGAATGGATACCAAACGATGTATTTAAGCAATACGTAGCCAATTGTGCGTTCAGTTACGTATTGCTGTAGGTGTTTTAGAAATTCTAAATGACACCTCACTACAAATAACGTTAATATTTCAGGTTCTAAAATGGATCATATAAAATTATACGTTCGTCGTGTTTTTATTACTGATGAATTCAACGATATGATGCCTAATTACTTGGCGTTTGTTCAAGGCGTTGTCGATTCCGATGATTTGCCTTTGAATGTATCGCGAGAAACACTTCAACAACACAAATTAATCAAGGTATTCAGTTTGTTATTTAAGCATTTTGTTTTTTTAAATCTTTTTCTAAAAATTTTGATTTGTAATTTAGGTTATCAAGAAAAAACTTGTAAGAAAAGCATTAGATATGCTTAAAAAATTAGATAAAGATCAATACTTAAAATTCTGGAAAGAGTATTCAACTAATATAAAATTAGGGATTATTGAAGATCCGTCAAATCGAACTCGTTTAGCAAAATTGTTGATGTTCCAATCGTCCCATGAACCAGGAACACAAACTTCTCTTTCTGATTACACGTCGAGAATGAAGCCAGGGCAAGAGCACGTCTACTACATTGCCGGAGCTAATCGAGCTGAAGTAATTCCACTTTTCTATTAGAACACTCTTCATTTAATTAGAGGTAGTGGTCTCGCCTCTTGTATTCATACCACAGATCAAACACAATCAAAATTGGACAGCTCCAGGTTAAAAATTGTTTATAAGTTTAGGGCCATCTATACGCTTGTCAGGGAACTAACAGTAAGCAGGGAAAAAAAAATTGCTCCCAGAGAGATTTGAACTCGAGCTTGTTGCAATTCACATGTTTTGATACTGACTACTTAACCCGCTCGTACACTTTGCTTTTCAAAGCTTTTTTTAGCTACTTGAATGACACGTTTTTTTTTTAACAAAAGGTTATTTATAAATTGTAAAAAATTTATAATTAAAAGTAATTTATTAGTTTAAAAAAGTTAATTCATTTATATTCAGATTTTTAAGCCACTTAATATAGGCCTATTTTTTTTTTTTTTGTTTTTTAACCCTTTTCGGCTATAGAGGCTATTTAGGGGTGATAAATTTATTTATTTAATTGAAAATACATAGTATCGATGGCTACCGGGGGGCGTTCCACACGCTGATTGCCGGGGGTCACCAATCCCGAGCTTTCACCGTGCTTGGCATTACTTAACCGCAACGATTGTGGTGACAATGTATTTGTTATTAAACTCATGAAAAAATGTTATTTTGTTGGCGAATGGAACGAACTCTACAGGATAAATTTTGAACTAGCCTAGTAATGCCATCTAGCCACGTGTCATATAACTAGGAAACTTATAAACATTCTTCCCATAGAGCTTGCCCCCCCCCCCCCCCCATGATTCATCCTACGGTGTCAATTGTCAATGAATACTCAAATTAAATGAAGAGTGACTCACACAAAAATATAATCATTAATTAAGAATTAGAAAAAGTATTTATATATAAAACATTTTAGGTAGAAAAATCCCCATTTGTTGAACGATTACTTAAAAAAGGATTTGAAGTGTTATATTTAACTGAAGCCGTGGACGAATATTGTATTTCTGCATTGCCTGAATTCGATGGCAAGAAATTCCAAAATGTCGCCAAAGAAGGATTCTCATTAGCCCAAGGAGAGAAAGCTAAAGAACGAATGGAAGAATTGAAATCACGTTTTGAACCTCTAATTAAATGGCTTAGCGATGAAGCTCTTAAAGATCAAGTAAGTTAAAAAAACAATTCGTTTGCGTCGATATTTATTTTATTTTATTTTCGTTTTTTTTTTTTTTTTAAAGATTGCCAAAGCCGGTGTCTCTGAGCGACTTTCTGGCTCGCCATGTGCTCTTGTTGCTTCAATGTTTGGATGGACTGGAAATATGGAGAGACTCGCCATTTCAAATGCGCATCAAAAAGCCGATGATGCACAACGAAGTTATTATTTGAATCAACGTAAAACCCTTGAGATTAATCCAAGACATCCTTTGATCAAGGATCTTTTACGACGAGTCAATGACGATCCATCGGATCCCGTAGCTAAAGATATGGCACTGATGATGTTTAGAACAGGTAATGTTGTGTTATTATTGATTGAAAATACTCTCTACTTTCTCTTACCTCTATTATTATTATTATTTTAAATTTCTATCGGAATGCCAGGGCCCTATTTCATTAAGGTGACAATTTATCAATTTGTTGAATACCTGTTTCATAAAAATCCGCTCTTGACTTAATTGTCAAGTTAAAAAATGACATTTTTGTAAAATTGTCATGACAATTTGTCACTTTTTGGTTTCATAAAATTTCTAGGCTGACAGGTGAATTTTGACAATTTGTCACGAATAATTTTGTCACTTTTGTTTTTGAAACGAGAATTGTCGGGACAATTTTTTTTTGTTTGACAATTGTAGAAAAATTCTGACAGGCATTAAAAGCTGTGTCGAATAACCTAGAATATATTCACATTTATTTACATCGAATTGATTAAAAGGATATAATTAAAAAAATAATCTAATTTGCAACAATGCTTTGTTTATTTGGTAATATAATATTTAATTAAAATATTTATAAATTAAATAAATGAAAATAAGCCTGAATTAAATATGATGTCGATTAATTTTTTTTCTATGATAGGTAACTTTTTCGGTTTTTTCTCTCTCCATTCTTTTTATTAGCCAAAAATAGATGTGGCAAAGACAATTTGATTCAGATTTATATAAAAATATACGAAAATATAGAAGAAATATGAAGGTGACATTAAAGTGGTGTTGGGGTGAATTTTGGGCTTCAGGACAATTTGAAGCTTCTCCTCAAATTTTTAAAATTAAAGCTATTTAAAATATCTACAACAAAGAAGCCCTTTTTTTGATTTTCGAAAAAAAAATTTTTAGATTAATGGATTAAATAAAAGATATTTTAAAAAAAGAGCTCTATAAGTTGTAGATAATTAAATTAGTAATCATTGTGTTAAAAAATAATTAATTTTTTGCCTTTAATTAATTAGCTGGAAAGTCTAGAATGAAATGGAACAAGTTACGTGTTATCCAATGGGGGAACACTAACTCCATCTGGTGCCGCCTCGAGTCAATCGTGTTTTAATGTTTTGAGACCTCATCTTAACCTATATATATTTTATTTATTCAAAAACTAGGCCTATATTTAAAACAAATATTAAAGCTAGTAAAGGAATTCTCGGTTGGGGATTCGAATATAATTTAAAACAACTTGCAGGGGTCCCGAATTTGCCGGGTTCGGGTTGTTTAGAAAAAAAAAAAAAAAATTAAAGCAACTAGGGAACTTTCTCGGCTACGGCTCTGTTAGTTTCGGTCCAAAACCGTTCAGTTCGAAGCGATTGGATATTACTTAAAAAATAAAAATCGGCAGCCGAAGGCTGGGTAGAAGAAAGTAAAAAGTGACAAATTTGTATTAACTGACAAGTTTTTTATAAAACGTGTTGACAATCGTTGTAATTGAACTGCTTTTCAGCAGTTGACAATAAAATAATTATCATAGTGTAAGCTTGACAATTTATGTCAATTTTTGACAATTGTCGCATTGTCAACCTATATGAAATAGGGCCCAGGAAATAAATATATTATTGAAAATATTTATATTTTCAATAAAACACACCACTTGTCATTGATTGTCCAAGAAAGAGAATACACTCGTATCATTATATAGTTTTTGTACTGCATAAATTTTTTATTAAAAGCAAATATATTTTGTATTTCAGCTACACTTCGATCTGGATATATGCTAAAAGATACAGCTGAATTTGCTGCAAGTGTTGAATTCATGATGAGAAAACAATTGGGCATCTCGGAAGAAGAATTACCAGAAAACGAAGAGGAAGAGGATGAAGAGGAATCCGTGGATGATATCGGCGGAAGTGATTCGTCTGATAATTTAGAAACACATATGGAAGATGATGATGAACATGATGAACTCTAAACTCCCTCGTCTCTCTATTTCTCTCTTTCATTTCATTTGCGTTCATTTTTATTTCTAAAATACATCTCTGGACCAATAAATGAATACATTTTAAAATTTATCTAAAATCCAAACAATCAATTTGAAAGAAATAATAATAAAAAAAAAAAGATGAACGACAAATGAAAATGCTGGAGGCCAAATTTTATTCCGTCGTTTCGGGTCTCAACGCCTCCTTTCATCAGGACTAATGTGGTTATAAATGAATGAACCCTCGCTAGTTTAGTCATTAGAGAATGAAGTTAATGAAGATAGAAAGGCATTTACAAGACTAGTTCTCAATATTCATTCTTCAATGACTAAACCAGGTTCATTTATTTCTAACCACATTAGATCTGATGAAGGGAGGCGTTGAGTCCCCGAAACGTCGGAATAAAATTTGGCCTCCAGGATTTACATTTATCGTTCATCTATCTACACCAGGATTTCCCAATCATCAATTTTAAAAAAAAGACAAAAACAACGAAATCGAAAAAGAGCTTGGATTTAAGTTAAATTTTTAAAATAGAATTTTTGTATTGCACTATTCACCGTTCATTATTAGTTTTTATTTATTTGTTTGTTAGTTCCAAAAAAGAAAGTTTCCAAAAATACATTATTCTTTCTAATAGAAAAATAATTATTTAAAAAAATCCTTTTTTTTCTATTAAAACATTTTTCTTAGGAAAATGATTAATTTCTTATTATAATTATTATTTATTTGTTAAATATTCCCTCCATTAAATTATTCATCTTTCAACCAACAAAATTTTCAATATATATATATAGAGCCTGCGTATATATATATATATACATAAACGTTTCTTATTTATTATGAAGACTGAGTGATTATTCATATTTATGTCACTATAAAAGAAAAAAAATAAATAAAGGATTCTAAATAAATTGTACATTTTCACAAATTATTGTATTTATTTTGTTATTTGTATTTTTAATAACTCTCAATCTCCTTCTTTTTACTTTCTCTCTCAATAGAATCGTCCCGATTTTGACGGGAGTCCCGCGTCCCGCCGATTTTTAAGAATGTCCCGCTTTTTAGAAAATATCTTTCTTATTTTAAATGTTCTGCAAAAATATATTCTCCATTTATTAATTATTTTATTTAGAGTTACCAAACAAATATTTTAAATAAAAAAAAACAAACACTAATAAAAGAGAAAAATACAAATTTATATTTATGTCTGGTACACTCTGAAAAATCTTATATATATAGGAGACGTCTCGATCATTCTGGTTCGAGCCCTCCCGATATGAAAAAGGGTCCCAGCTGCGACCTTGGAGTCTATTTGGGACAGTTACTTTTTGTATGACAGATGCAATGATTGAGGCACTTCAAAGAGTGGGTATTGATGACAGGCCCTGTCAGAATTATCACCAACCTTTACTCCCAAGTGAAAGTAGAAGAAGAGCTGACTGAAGACGTAGAGTACGTCAAGGTTGCGTCCTGTCACCGATACTTTTTAATATATACTCTAAAGAGATATTCTCGGTCTGGAAGTTGGTATCAGAGTAAATGGAGAGTATCTAAACAACATCCGGTACGCTGATGATACAGTGCACCTAGCCACCAATGTGTCGGACCTACACTGCTTGCTGGACCGAGTCAGCAATACCAGCGGAGCAGAGCGCAGATCTGTACATACCTTTATATTTATGATCAATAAAAGGATCTGGGAGATTTATTCTCCAGTCCCGAAATCGGTGGCCAAGAAGCAGCCCTCAAAGCTCAAACCGATGACGGCACACGTCATTTTGATAAATCCCTTTTGTTGAAGCATGAACCTGTCAAAGAACACCTCCAGGGAAATAATACTTCTTCTGGCAGATCTATCAGAAGTGTTTTAAAAATTATTCTTCAATTTGATCAAGAATCCAATGAATATAACTTGGAATTCGAGTGTATATTTCAGAACTATTACATGTGTTTTGGTATGAATGGAGTCCAATAGCATAAAATCTTGGAGTGCCATTGAACGTCTCCGAGATCATCAAAAGACCTCGATGTGATTCCCTACAAAATTGATATATATCATCATCAGAGAGAAAATGCCCTTTTGCACATATATGCTTATCAGTCATCCATTGTGTAATATAATTACATTCTGAATTTGTTTTTATTTCATGGATTAAATTTGAAAAATAAATTTTATTATTAGATACTCTCCATCCTGACATCATTAGATTTGTGTTCGTGTAATCTTTTTCAATTAAAGAATTGTAAATTGGGAGACAGACAGGTGTCACGTCATGTGCAGGCCGATCCAATCTCATTAAAGCGATATCTTTATATATAGAATAAAAATCAGGATAAGTGATGATTTGTTTAACGGAGAAACGTTTCCATGTGGGGACACAAGTGAACTCGTCATAGAAGTCTTTTATACAATCCATGGGCTTAATGATGTCATATTCGCCGAAATAAACGTAATATCTACAAAAAAAAAAAAAAAAAATATAAATATGCACAACTTTCAATGGGTCGTTTTGATAATTTAACTATCCCAACATTAAAATATCTGCTGAAGGACAAATATCAATGCTTTTACATAGGAATTTATATGATAATGTTTGTTTTTGAGTTATTTAGGCTCTCCAAATACTCAAAGATGCCAAAATTTTGTGATATTATCATTTGTGCTCGTAAAGGATATCAAGAGAAGTACAGATTCTTTACAGAATTAAATTTTAAACATAAAATAAGTTGAATGAACTGTCAGTGTCAAAGGTTATGCTCAATAAACAACAAGAAATTTGACTGAAACGAAGCTCAAATACACTTTAAACGCTTTATCTCAGGTAAATAACAAATAAAAATATCTATTTTGTTTCATATAATGATTCAAAACATTATTTAGGATAATCAACAAAGGTGAAACATCTCACAAGTGACAAGTGGGTCTCTCCTGGCTTGAATAGTGCTTGAATATGTGTTATAATTAAAATAAACGGATATAATCTAAGTAATAAACATATTTAAATAAAATAAAAAAGACAGCGATATGAACAACAAAGGAAGGGTTTAAAGGTATGTTTACTTTTCTTATTCCAAATATGATTCAACCACCCATTCTACATTTACCTATATATATTTCCATTCATTCATTGCAATTATTCATTATTTTCGAAATAATTTACATTTCTGCTTTAAAATTTTAATTACTTAATTACTTGTTTTTTTTTTTTTTAGTTACTCTGATAGATTCTCATATATACCTGAAGGAAGGCAAAATAAACTCCTGGGATTAAAAAAACAGATAAATTAAATTAATATTTATATTAATCTCTCTATATTAAAATAATATAGGCCTATAAAAATAATAATTATATGTTTTAACACATTATTTTATAGATCTTTATAAGGTAAATGTACATATAATAAATAAATACAAACATTATATCAGGTATTTCCTGTTGTAATTTTATAAAAACCCATCCTTCCTTGTCTTTATTTATTTTTTAATAGATATTAACAGACAGATTTTCCAAAAGATATTAAATAAGGACAAAAATAGATAAATTAGAAATTTTTACCATAACCTAACAAAATTGTTCTACAGTTAAATCACATGAAATTAAACTTGTTTATGGATAAATAAGCACCTATATAAATCTAATGATCCTATTTTATATTAATATTTAATCAAATAGCTAAAAAAATTAAAATTTATCAGCTAATTAGCCTGATTTAAAAGCGTTTCAATGTAAATCCTATGGGCGAAATAGCAAAGTTTGTCCTTCAGCTACTATTTTAATGTTGGGGTAGGTAAGTTATCAAAACGACCCATTATCGCATCACGCCAGTTTTAAAAACAAATGCCTTCATTCTGCGCGCCATCCCCCCCCACTCCTCATTGAATTCCCTCCTCTTTTAAAGGAGAAGGGGAAGCCATGCCATCTTCAGTCAGTTGGCTTTTCGCGCGCCATCCATTTACTACATATTCGTGTTGTTTATTAAAAGTTTTTCTTTTATTTTGTGATTATTAGTGTTCATCAGTGTTTTAATTAGTGCTTTTGGATAATGGATTATTAATTCATCTTTCTTCGTCTTCATCTCAGACTGCGGGGTCGACTCAGGATTATTATTAATGGTATTTATAATATTTATTTTGTTTAATTAAACTCACTCTCTCTATTCTCTAAAATTGTGTATGTTAAAATTTTCTAACCATATAAATTTGAATTTGAAAAAAATCCTATTTCTTATTTTTTTTTTTATTATATAAATGTGTTTTATCATTTTAATAATTCGTTATTAAAATACATTTCTAAGAATATCCATTTTACTTGGAAGCAAAGTATTCTTGGAACTTGATTGTCACGTGCATAAGAGAATCAAATCATACAACAATCTTGTTCTTAGTTAGTTCCAACTCTCGCCGCTTGATGTCACTCCATCTGAGATGATATCAAAGTGTCTTTCCTATTTTCAATATTCCACATAATAATTCATCTTTTTTAAAATGAATTTGCTTTATATATTGAAACGTATATTTTAATTTTATTTTTGTTTTTTTTGTTAAGCGGTTATAATTGGATAAAATTAATAGGTGATGATTAGTAAAATCTGTGCATTGATAACTTTGAAATCTTGTATTTAATTAAGAAAACAAATGTTTTTGACGATAACAAATGTATTTATTAATATAATCAATCAATGGAATGGAATTATTAATATATTTTTTATTCTTCTTAAGTTTTAATTTTATTTTTTAATAAATTTATTTGTATAAAAAATTTGTCTTTGTAACAGGTGTGAACAGGAGATTACAATAGTAGAGGAGTGTGTCGGCGCCAAAAAAAAAATAACCTCCTCTCTGTTTTTGATCTCCGGGTATATTCTTTGGTAATTTATCATATAAATTCAAATTATATTTTAAATAGAAAGAGAATCTTTATAATTGAATAAAATATCTGATTTGTGCTGCGCTCTTGTGGAAACTTTAAAAATTATACTTATAATTCGAAAAGTCTCCACAGGGTCGCAGCACTAATCAGCCTGAGATATCTTAATTTATATGATAAATTACCAAAGAATACCAGGAGCAGAGTTGGGTTTTATACACGATTTTGCAGTTTTATACAAAAATCGCGGATAAAACTTGTATAAAACGTATAAAATTCGGATGCGCATGCGCAAACCCGACGAGAAAGGAAATTCAAATAAAATTTCATTTTTCAATTATCAACATTTTGATTATATTATTCACTAAATAAAAAGCAAACAACATCGTCAATGCTTTAAAACATTATAAAATATGAAAAGCTTTTAAGCTGTTTTTTCAGGGGGGGGTTGGTTTTTTACAGTTTTATATATTTTATATATCGGCCTAGTTTTATCCGCGATAGTTTTATACATGTATAAAACCGTGTATTATACTCGGCGGGATAAAACTTGCCAACTCTGACCAGGAGATTAAAAACAGAGAGGTTATTTTTTTTTTTGCGCCAACATACTCCTTTACTCTTCTATTATCCTGATCACTCCTTTTACAAAGACCATATTTTTAATACAACAAGATTTATTATTAAAAAATAAAATTAAAAAGTATGAAGAATAATAAATTAATAATAATCATTATATAAATATTAACAATTAATTAATTAAATTTGTTATAAATAGTCTTATAGTCAAAATACATTAAGTATTAAGTACAAATTTCAAGATCAATTACTCCACAGATTACTACTATTATATATAAGGGGGTTCAGGAGCGACTTCTAAACGTACTTTAAAATTTCAATACGGTTTTTTTTTAATGAATTAAATTCATAAGAGATTATTTGGACATCGAGCTATAATTTTTTTAATGACTTATTAAAAAATTATCGTAATTAATTTTTTTGTTATCAAGCAAATACAAAAAAAACAATCTGTCCCAATAATCTTTAATTTTTTTTTAAATTTAAAAATGAATTTATTGTTATTATTAATCACATATTAATTAAGAAATTTTTAAAATAAGCTTAGATGATTTATTTAAAAATCAACTGTCAAATTAATTCAGCATTCTTGCAATAGATGGCAGGTTTGTCTAACAGCTGATCCCCTTTTCGCCTATATTTATATATTTTTATGCTTTTATAAAAGATACATAATATATAATAATATTTATAAAGTATTTATTGTTAAAAGATCAACCAAATGCATTAAATATTATTAGCTACCATTCTGACATCTCTTGGCAAATTTTTTGAATTACTTTATTTTTTGGGCATACTTTTTATGACACACAACGCCATCTTAGGGGGAAAAACATGCGTAACCACTTCGCTCCCGGAGTCCCTTAATGAAAAAATCCCGCACGCCCAGGGTTTGAACAGGGATCTTCTTTGTAGAAGCCGACACCCTAGCCCGCTAGACCAGTGAGTAATAATAATAAACTTACAAAGACGGAAGATTTCCAATCGGACAAAATGCATTTGTTAAAACGTAATAAGCGTTGATTAATGCCCCTTCACATCGAATATTTACTCTACCATCTAAAAACATCAACGTTATTATTATTTATTTGGACTATTTACAATACGTAGATATTTCACGCCAGTACTTACATCTTGTGTAGATAATAAAAGCATTCCAAGGATATTCCACATAATGGATTTCTTTTTTCTTTTCAAAATCATAGCGTATTCGATGAAGATATTCTCCACAAGTTTGCATTGGTAATAAATGAAGATTTCGGTGATTGATCATCACACTTTCGTTTACTTTCGTTATTTGTTCCTACAACGAAGAAATGCGATGAGAAGGCAGCAAAAGAATTCGTCGACGTTTCAGAATTTGTTATTATTTCTTAAGATAGATTTCGCTTTGGCGGACGATCGTACCAGTGACGTACACTACCAGGGCCGTTCCTGGCGGGCGTGCACTCCGTGCCAGCACGGAGGCGCCAGTCCCAAAGGGCGCCTAGGCCTTTCAGGGCGCCTGAGCGCCTTCAGGCGCCGGTGAGGCGCTACCCAAAGGAAAGGCGGAAACAAAAACCAAAGGGCGATGAGGCGCAAAGCCAAAGGGCGACAGGAGGCACCTTCCAGGCGCCCGGGCGCGCAGGCGCCTTCCAAGGGGAGGGAGGCGCCGGTGGGGCCTTCCAAAGGAAGGCGAAGACGAAAAACCAAAGGGCGATGAAGGCGCAAAGCCAAAGGGCGACGGAGGCGCCTTCCAAAAAGGGGGGCCCGAGGCGCCTTCCAAAAGCGCCGGTGGGGCCTTCCAAAGGAAGGCGAAGACGAAAAACCAAAGGGCGATGAAGGCGCAAAGCCAAAGGAACGACGGAGGCGCCTTCCAAAGCTTGGACAGGGCCTGGCGCCGGTGGGGCCTTCCAAAGGAAGGCGAAGACGAAAAGCCAAAGGGCGATGAAGGCGCAAAGCCAAAGGGCGACGCAGGCGCCTTCAAAAGGGCCCCGAGGCGCCTTCCAAAAGGCGCCGGTGGGGTCCTCCAAAGGAAGGCGAAGACGAAAAGCCAAAGGGTGAAATTTTAAGATTAAAAAAAAAATTATTTTTTGAAATTTTTTTTCTGAGGGGCCCCGGGATCTTTAAGCTCAAAACAAGATTGATAATATCAATATTTTTTCAAGTCTCAGGATAGCCAAAAACGCAGATTTTAGTGCCTAATTTTCAAAAAAATTTCCATACCCCCCCCCCCCCCCAGACCACCCGAAAGGCGTCTGTCCAGGACTGGCCTCAGTAAATTATGGTAACTCTATGTTTACGAAATTTAAAAAAAATTTTTTTTTTTATATAAATAAACATTGTAAGCTATGTATAACTGTTTCAAAAATTGCGTAAAAAATTGTTGACATAAAGACCACAATAGCCTTTTACATATTAAAAAAAGAACTTTAAGGGTGGGTGGATGGGGGGGGGCGTATGCGGCCCTCGAAATGGGTAGGGGGGTTCCGGCGGCTCTTTTTTTTTATATAAAAACATTCACACTTTTTTTCTCATTCACAGTCTTTTCGGCAACTTATATTAGGCCATTTAAGACTTTTAAGGTGCGCGTCTCGCAGGGGCGTATTTAAGGGGGAGGCCGAGGGGGCCGGGCCCCCCCCCCCCCCCCCGAAATTTTCCAAACACATATACATATATAGAGATATACAGACATCAGCGCAACAAATTTTTCCGCAGGACGGACAACTTTGGTTCCGCAATAGAAAAAATGTTCCTCAAAAAATTTCGTGTGAAAAAAAATATAGTTTCTTAAAAAAAATTTTCCTCAGAAAAATTTTTGAGTTCGGGCCCCCCCCCCCCCCGAAAAAAATTTCTATATACGCCCCTGGCGTCTCGAAAAACGGTTAAAACACTATAGACTACCGAGTTACTCGAGGCGGCAAGAGATGGCGTTAGTTTTCCCCATAGGAATATAAGGGATTTATTCCATTTCATTTGAAAGATTCCAGCTAATCAATTAACAGTAAAAAACTAATTATTTTTCAACACAATGATTACTAATTTAATTATCTATAAGATATAGAGCGGATTTTTTTAAAAATATCTTTTATTTAATGCGATTAATCTAAAAAAAAAGTTTATTTTTTCGAAAATCAAAAAAAGGGCTTCTATAAGTTGTAGATATTTTAAATAGCTTTAATTTAAAATTTGAGGTCGATAGCTTCAAAATTGTGGCCGCAAACTCCCAAAATTAGCACCCCGAGACGCGCACCTTAACGATAATTTTATTTAAGCCACTTGGATACCAAATGGCTTAAATAAGAATGCCTGGACCCCAAATAAATATATATTATAAATATACGAGTATCGTCTAAAGTCTTAAATGGCCTAAGTTGCCGAAAAGACTGTGTGAATGTGTGTGTGAATGGGAAGTGTTAAAAAAAAAAAATTGTTTATATTCTTTTCCTGAGGCGGGAGGGAGATTCTGGATGGGATTGATGCGTTCCAGAAACAGATGACGCCTTCACTTTCTCAAAATTTGTTATTTTTTTTTTCTATTCTTAGCTTAAATTTTACCTGAAATTGTTTAAATTTTCTTGGACAACACAAAATAATTGTCTCATTTTCTTGTTTACAAGCAGAATTTAATAAATAATCTTGAAATTGTGTTGAAATTGATTGATATTGTACAATCTTTAAAATTACTGGACAGTTGAACAAGTTTAGACAAGTCCCTTTCTCTTCTCTTGTTGTCACACAGAAATCGCCTTCTTCTTTAGGCTCTAAAAAAAAAAAAATAAAATAAAATAAATAAATAAGTATGAAAATTAAGTTGCAAAATTTACTCGATCTTTTTAATTTTATTTTTATTTAAGGGGCCTCGGGAGCGAAGGTGTTACGCATGTTTTTTTTTCCGATAAGATGGCGTAGTGTCTCATAAAAAGTATGGCCAAAAAATCAAGTAATTCAAAAAATTTGCCAAGAGATGTCAGAATGGTAGTTAATAATATTTAATGCATTTGGTTGATTTTCATTGATCTTTTAACAATAAATGCTATTATAAATATTATGTATCTTTTATAAAAGCATAAAAATATATAAATATAGGCTATTACGGGATTGGCTGTTAGACTAGCCTGCCATCTATTGCAAGAATGCTGAACTAATTTGACAGTTGATTTTTAAATAAATCATCTAAGCTTATTTTAAAAATTTCTTAATTAATATGTGATTAATAATAACAATAAATTCATTTTTAAATTAAAAAAAAATTAAAGATTATTGGGACAGATTGTTTTTTTTTTGTATTTGCTTGATAACAAAGAAATTAATTACGATAATTTTTTTTTTTTTTTTTTTTTTAAACATTCACACTTTTTTCTCATTCACACTCACATTCACACAGTCATTTTCGGCAACTCAGGCCATATAAGACTTTATACGATAACCGTTGTATAAGATAATATCTATTGGGGGTCCAGGCATTTCTATTTAAGTCATTTGGTATCCAAATGCCTTAAGGTGCGCGTCTCGAAAAACCGTTAAAGCACGATTGACTCGAGGCGGCACCAGATGGCGTTAGTGTTCCCCATAGGAAAACACGTAACTTGTTGCATTTAATTCTAGACTTTCCAGCTAATTAATTAAAGGCAAAAAATTAATTATTTTTTAACACAATGATTACTAATTTAATTATCTACAACTTATAGAGCTCCTTTTTTTAAAATATCTTTTATTTAATGCGATTAATCTAAAAAAAAAAAATTTTTTTTCGAAAATCAAAAAAGGGCTTCTATAAGTTGTAGATATTTTAAATAGCTTTAATTAAAAAAAAAATTGAGGTCGATAGCTTCAAAATTGTGGCAGCTGGAAAGTCCCAAAATTAGCACCCCGAGACGAGCACCTTAAATAAAATCATCGGACTGCCTGGGATCCGAACCCGCGACGTTCGGTATAGAAGGTAGGCACGCTACCAACTACTCCAAGCCCCGTGGGCTCGATAATTTTTTAATAAGTCATTAAACAAATTATAGCTCGATGTCCCAATAATCTCTTTTGAATTTAATTCAATTAAAAAAACCACATTGAAAAATTCCTTATAATAGTCGTTTTTTTTTTAAAGTACGTTTAGGCGTCGCTCCTGAACCCCTGAAAGGTCTGTTTTAGAGGCAAATGAGTCCCCCGTTCCTATTTATTCAATTTAAATAAATTTTTGTCGCTTGGGACGGGATGCGAACTCGCCTCCTTGGGTACAAATGGCCAGCTAACCACTTCACCAAGGCCGGGGTTAATTATTAATAGAATTAACACCTTTTTCGGGATTTAGGCCCATTCCTCTATTTGTCTAAATCAGTGGTTCCCAACTGGTCTGCCCCGGCGCCCAAGGGCGCCGCGAGATATTTAGATATAAAAAAAAAAAAAAAATTGGTGTGACTGGCACACAGCACACAACTTTCTCTTACCCTTTGGCAAGAGAGAAAGTTCTGTTCTGTGCTTGTCAGGATCACAGATTTCGTTAATTACATTCTTGGACGTTGATTGAATGGATGCCAATTTAAAAGTTATACACAAATAGAGGGATCCTTATGACTTGAATCAAAGAAAAGAAAAGACTATTTGGCCAACAACAAAGCAACAGCAAATATTAATTAAGTTAAAAAAGAAAAAAGATTACGTCAAAATATGAAAAGATAGAATACAAAAATAATCTCTGTATATAAATTAAGATATTAAAAGGAAGTTGATTCAGGATGAGTCAGATTATTTTCCCAGTCCAAAAACTACGTGAGAAAGAAAGAGAAAGAGAATAGAATAATAAAATCTATATATAATAATTGCGGAGTGTCCGTCCGTCTGTCTGACTAACTTGCCGTAATTTCGAAATTACACTCTTATAGAGAATTAGACCCCTGCACAGGCCGATTTAATTTGGTCCGTTTTTAAAGAGGGTCTAAAAAATAGTTCATTTACGGAACGAGGAGCGAAGGTGTTACGCATGTTTTGACCCGATAAGATGGCGTAGTGTCTCATAAAAAGTATGCCCAAAAAATCAAGTAATTCAAAAATTTGCCAAGAGATGTCAGAATGGTAGCTAATAATAAATCATTTGGTTGATTTTCATTGATCTTTTAACAATAAATACTTTATAAATGTTATTTTATATTATGTATCTTTTATAAAAGCATAAATATAGGCTATTAGAGGATTGGCTGTTAGACTAGCCTGCCATCTATTGCAAGAATGCTAAACTAATTTGACAGTTGATTTTTAAATAAATCATCTAAGCTTATTTTATAAACTTCTTAATTAATATGTGATTAATCATGGGCGTACCCAGCGAGGGGCAGGGGGGCAGCTGCCCCCCCCCTAGAAGCAACAAAAAAAAAAAATTAAATGTTTATAAAGTGATGAAACGAAACAAAATTGGTGGATGGCGACGGGGAATGATTCTTTTTGTTAGGACTCGAGGGTTTTTAGGCCTTTAATTCGAAGGCTTTACCTCTCTATATAAAAAATAGCTATGTCACAATTTGGACGACCATGATCTGCCCCCCCCCTGGACGACCATGATCTGACTATGCCCCCCCCCTAGATTTGATCCTGGGTACGCCCATGTGATTAATAATAACAATAAATTTATTTTTAAATTAAAAAAAAATTAAAGATTATTGGGACAGCTTGATTTTTTGTATTTGCTTGATAACAAAAAAATTAATTACAATAATTTTTTAATAAGTCATTAAAAAAAGCGAATTTTGAGAAAATCGAAAAAAAACAAACTGAAAAAGTACATCAGTAAAGTACTAGTACTCTTAGGCCAATTTTGTTCAAAAGCTTATTTTCACCCCTTGGGAGGGTGCCGAACTTAATTATAAAATGACAATACGTGAAGTGGCTGTTGTATATCAACAATTGAAGAGGGAGCGGGCAGCCAGGAAGTGAGCCTCTACGAAATGAAACTCAAGAGTAGTGGAGACAGTTTCGGCTATAATTAAATATCGCCATCCTCAGCGTTTCGAGCTGTAAGCATTGTACAATTTTTGTAATATTAAAATTATAAACATTCATATATACAAGAAAATTATTTTTCAACATACAGTATGCACTCAAATGCCAACGCATTGAGTCAAATGTAGAGTTGTCAATAGGTGGATATTAATATACATAAACTGCTTGTACATATATCCCAAGCAATGCTAAGAGCTTTTTATATACGATACATTCAGCTCCAGTGACAAAATTGTTCTAGTTTTTTATTTTTTTAAAATTATATTAACATTTCGATATTAATTAAAAATTCAACCAGTGACCTCTTAAGAACGGTCAATTATCTCTTTATTTGTGAAAACAAAAACATTTTAATGTGACATTGACCGTTCTTAAGAGGTCACTGGTTGAATTTTTAATTAATATCGAAATGTTAATATAATTTTAAAAAAATAAAAAACTAGAACAATTTTGTCCCTGGAGCTGAATGTATCGTATATAAAAAGCTCTTAGCATTGCTTGGGATATATGTACAAGCAGTTTATGTATATTAATATCCACCTATTGACAACTCTACATTTGACTCAATGCGTTGGCATTTGAGTGCATACTGTATGTTGAAAAATAATTTTCTTGTATATATGAATGTTTATAATTTTAATATTACAAAAATTGTACAATGCTTACAGCTCGAAAATGGACTGAGGATGGCGATATTTAATTATAGCAGAAACTGTCTCCACTACTCTTGAGTTTCATTTCGTAGAGGCTTACTTCCTGGCTGCCCGCTCCCTCTTCTATTGTTAATTATAAAATTTCAACCTCGTAGTAGAGGCTGGGGTTGCCTGTGCCTACACACGATTAAAAAAGTTTTTAAAAACAATTTAACCCATTATCTCATATGAGATCACAAATCATACTATTTTTTTTTTTTTAATGAATGATTATTAATCTACAAGGTCTCTAGTTACTAAAATAATTTTTTTTTTTTTTTTTTGTTTAATTTTGTCATTATTTTAAATAAATTTTTAAGAATGTCAAATTTTGACCTCCACTCGATTTGTTTATAAAATCATATAAATTATTTTTATCAATATATTACGTCTTAAAAAGTAATCAAATAAAGAATTACAATATGTATTCATTTTAAAAAATAATTGATTTTTGAATTAAAAAAAAATCGTTGGAGCGAATTTTGAGCAAATCGAAAAAAAAAACTGAAAAAGTGTGCATCAGTAAAGTAAATACTATAGGCCAGTCAATAAAGACCAAAATAAGGCCTTAAATCGCAAAACGTAAAGTATTCCTGCATTTTTGGTATGCTATTTGGACCCCTTGGGGGGAGTGCGAAACCACATTTTGCAATCAAAAAAAAGTTGTGCTTCCCGCGTAGTACGAGAAAAACTGCGTAATTTTCGCACTTTTTTAAATTTTTGCAGTTTAATTCAAAAACTATGGGCTTTTTGACATTAGTTGCTTACATGCATTTTTAAAGTATATTAAATTTGAAACAATCCAAGCCCATTTACAGCTCCGTATCTCTAATAGTTTTTGAGATATTATGATTGAAAAATGTACAAGATTTTCACAAATGTTACAATTTTCAGTTTTGCTTATGTTTAAAGCCGAAAATCGGCTTAACCGCTCAAGTTTAGAGAAAAGTTGTGATAAATTGAGTTTTAGCACATTTAATTACCTTTCATTTAAGCGCAAAACGGGGTCATTAGCCCTTATAGTTCTCTTGTAAACTTAAAAAACAAAAAATTCCAATAATACAAGTTTTAAATAACCCTACATGAAATTGTATCATATCTCAAAAACTATTAAACTTACGAAGCTGTGGTTTGGCTTCAATTGTTTGAAATTTAATGCACTTTAAAAATGATAATAACAACTAATGTCAAAAGCCCATAGTTTTTGAATTAAACTGCAAAAACTGAAAAATGTCCGAAAATTTTGAAATTTTTCTCGTATTACGCAGGTAGCACAACTTTTTTTGATTGCAAAATGTGGTTTCACACTCTCCTAAGGGGTCCAAATAACATACCAAAAATGCAGCGTTACTCCGCGTTTGCGAATTTAATGTGAAATTTGACTGGACTATTACTGCAATTTTTTTTTTTTTTACGATTACAAGAAAACTACAAGGGTTACTGACCCCGTACTGCGCTTAAATGAAAGGTAATTAAATGTGCTAAAACTCAATTTATTACAACTTTTCTCTAAACTTGAGCGGTTAAGCCGATATTCGGCTTTAAACATAAGCAAAACTGAAAATTGTAACATTTGTGAAAATCTTGTACATTTTTCAATCATCATATCTCAAAAACTATTAGAGATACGGAGCTGTAAGTTGGCTTGAATTGTTTCAAATTTAATATACTTTAAAAATGCTGTAAGCAACTAATGTCAAAAAGTCCATAGTTTTTGAATTAAACTGCAAAAACTGAAAAAGTGCGAAAATTATGCAGTTTTTCTCGTACTGCGCGGGAAGCACAACTTTTTTTTGATTGCAAAATGTGGTTTCGCACTCCCCCAATGGGTCCAAATAACAGTACTTTTTGGCCGATTTTGTTCAAAAGCTTCGTGTCACATACCATGGGGCCCCGCCTAACTTGAATATAAAACTTCAACCCTCTAGCTCTTTTCGTTCTTGAGATATTTTGTTCACGAGACAGACACACAGACCATGTCGCAAAAATCACTCTTTTTTGTTTCAGGAGACCTCAAAACGTGTATATCCATCAAAATCTCGACATCGATTATTTCACATGAATCCAATACTTTTTCTCTCTATATATTAACATATAATATACATAGGTATGCCCCCGAGTTTGGGTGTAGGTAGAGCGCCTCCTCCTATACCAAACGTCGCGGGTTCAGACCCAGGCAGTCCGATGATTTTATTTAAGCCATTGGATACCAGATGGCTTAAATGAAATGCCTGAACCCCACAATATATATATTAATTACAACGGTTATCGTCTAAAGTCTTAAATGGCCTAAGTTGCCGAAAAGACGGGTGAATGTGTGTGTGTGAGTGTGAGTGCGAATGAGAAAAAGTGTGAATGTTTGAAAAAAAAGAAAAAAATACATAGGTAAGAGAAAATAAAAATTTTTCAATATATCGATTAATAGAGCTCAAAGTTTGCCTAAAAAGGGGACCCTCCAAGACAGATCAGATAGTTAAAATTACGTGTATATATTAGATAAACTTACGTTCTTGAGATGAACCAGAGATACTGCAAAGTAGACAAAAAATGAAGACAAAAAGATGATTCATTTTGAATTCGTTGTCGATTAATACCCAACTAATAGAGATAGGCGGATGAGATTAATTTTATTTTGTAGGAAACGGAAAGGAAAAGGAAATGGAGGAAAAGAAGAGGAGAGAAGAGGGGAAAACTATATATTTTTACTTTCTCTTACCTATATTTAGATAAAGACAGAGAATTTGATGGGAATACACGTTTTGTGGTCCCCTGTGTTAGTAAAATGCTCTTTCTGTCTGTGCTAAAAATAAAGCCCGGGGCTCGGGCTCTTTGCGCCCTAAATGTATGGAGAAATATTTATGTATTAGAAAATAATAAAGGTCGAGCAGCTATGATAATTTCTTTATTTGAGAACCATTAGCGACGTTTCGGTCGACTATGCGACCATCTTCATGGCTAGAGAGAAGATGGTCGCATAGTCGACCGAAACGTCGCTGTGGGTTCTCAAATAAAGAAATTATCATAGCTGCTCGACCTTTTATTATTTTCTACTACATATTGATTCAGCTATTCGCCTCGCTAACATATTTATGTATTCTTTGCATTTGTATATTCCATGAATGCAAACAAATCCTCAAGCAGGCACTGGTTTTTCTTAAATATGGAGAAATAACCTCTATTAAATTGTCGTAGAAGACGATTCACCAGCGAGTTAGGGTGCGATCACACCGGGACCTGACTTGTGTTTACTGACTGGAGTTCTAACCGAATCCGAATTGAGGGGGGTCACACACTAAAACTTGACTGGAGTGACGTAATCTTACTTCTCTGTTATTTGGTATATAAGTATGTCGCTGGTGTTAACAATGCTTTTTACTTGAATGATACTATTTTCCTTCCCAGCAATTTATTTCTAAATAAACTTAATAAAACTAATTATCGTTATATTAAGAAATATTTTTACTAAATTTTAAGTAAAAATATTTCTTAATTGACTATTTAAAAATAATATCTTATTAATTTAAAAAAATTTGTAATCTATTTGTTTTGACTTAACATATTTTCCTGCAATTTTTAACAAAAAATACAAGTTATCTCAATATTATTATTTATTTGTATTATTATTACTTAAATAAAGCCTTATATTGCCAAAAATGTCTTTATTAAGGAACCGATCAAACAGCTGATTGAAAAAGTCGGCCATGTTGGCTTCCCAGCCAGCCGGAGTCAGGTCCCGACATAGGCGCCGGAACTGGGGGGGGGGCAAGGGTACATTGCCCCCCTGGCATCCTACAGGGGGGGACAGAGGGGGGCAAAATTTCTTCTTTTTATTTCATTTATTATTAAAAATGACATATTTTTACTTTTGAAAAATAAAATCTTCTAAATTAAAAGAGTAAGAAATTCATTTTTTTTCCAAATTTTTTCCAAAAATTTTTGATAAAATCACTACCAAATTTTTTAAAATTTTAATTTTATTAAAATTGTGATTTTATTTAAAATTTTTAAAGTTTTATAGTAGATTTGTTTTTGTTTTATACTATTTGAACATATTAAATTATTTTAATTTTCTAAAAAAAATATTTTTGCCCCCCCCCCTGATTCAAATTCGTCCCGGCGCCCCTGGGTCCCGATCCAACAAAATTGGTTAGCCACCAGAGTGCGTATCGTGACGTAGCTCCGCTCAACTCCGTTTCGGCAGCAGTGTGTGCACCTCCATAGAAATACATAGGATGGGTCCGCCACCGGACTCAACTCAAGTCAAGTCAGGTTCCGGTGTGATCGCACCTTTACTCTAGGCGGCAAGAGATGGCGTTAGTTTTTCCCATAGGAAAACAAGGGCGTCTCGGGGTGCTAATTTTGGGACTTTCCAGCGGCCACAATTTTGAAGCTATCGACCTCAAATTTTTTTTTAAATTAAAGCAATTTAAAATATCTACAACTTATAGAAGCCCTTTTTTTGATTTTCGAAAAAATAAAATTTTTTTTAGATTAATCGCATTAAATAAAAAAGATATTTCTAAAAAAAGGGAGCTCTATAAGTTGTAGATAATTAAATTAGTAATCATTGTGTTAAAAAATAATTAATTTTTTACCGTTAATTAATTAGCTGGAATCTTTCAAAGGAAATGAAATAAATCCCTTGTATCCCTATGGGAAAACTAACGCCATCTCTTGCCGTCTCGAGTAACTCGGTAGTCAATCGTTTTCTAACGGTTTTTCGAGATGCGCTCCTGACGGCTGTCTGAAAGAAAATTTCTGAAATTAAAAAAAAAAGAAAAAAAAAAGGAAGATTTTTTTGTTTTATTGACCTATTTTTTTTTAAACAAAGTATAAATACAAAAATAACTTATAAAATAAATAAAAAAATCACTTGACGGACACTCTATAACGTAACGCAAATGCCGATATCGTTCGAAAAAAGATCAAAATAAGAAGCATAATACTTAAATAATAATATGGTGATGCATGTTCTAATTCAGTAAAACGTAATAACACTTTAGGATCACTAAAATGACAATAAACGTCGTCACTGCAATCTAATTTTTGACGATTTAAACTAAACATGGCAAGTACAAAGGCGATAACACTGCAACGCATGAAACTCAGATGTGAGATGATGTCAACAAATTTTGGTATATCAGCAGCAAAATCAAAACCGTAGACGGCTAAACCGAGACATGGAGCGATCACTGATGAGCCAACCATCGATCCGTTCTGTTAATCAACAAAAAAAACAAAGAGAATTAAAAAAAAATGCTACTTGGACAATATCTAAAGACCTATATAAAAAAATGAAAAAGGCAAGATGTAACTCTTCACCATGGGGGAACAGCTCTATGGGAAGAATGTTTATAAGTTTCTTTTAGTTATATGACAAGTGGCTAGATGGCAATACTAGGCTAGTTCAAAATTTATCCTGTAGAGTTCGTCCCATTCGCTAACAAAATAACATTTTTCCATTAGTTTAATAAGAAATACATTAAGGGCCGGTTGCTTCATCCTGGGTGAGTTTGTTAGCCCCGGGCTAAATGGCTTTTTTTTGTAATGCAGAAACTCTCTTCCGGGGAAAATTTTCGCCTAATATAAAGAATATGATAGTGTCTTGTTTTCTATGATAAATGACTTTTTCGGATTCCTTTCTTTATTCATTCTCTTTATTAACCTAAATAAGAGCATGGAAAGCCAATTTGGACCAAATATCTCTAAAAATAAGGAAAATATAGAGGAAATATGAAGATGAATTGAACCTATAAAAAGGTATTTTATCTTACTTTTACGAGTTTTTTCTTGATCCATTGTATTTATTAGCTATATAATCAGCAATTGAGTTATTTTGGTTGTGATTACTAGAATATTAAATAAAATATTGTAGAAAAATTCTTAAAAAATGTTTGTGACATCCTGATTCCTTCAATCAATTTAAAAAAAACAAAAAACATATATTTACTATATCTTGTGTTGTAGATTTTCTATGGCAAAGATAAATGGTTTTAAATATAAAAAGGCAAGAGAGTAATATTAGCTCATATATATAGGCCTATAATATTAAAATTATTTCAATTTGTTTGTAGACATATAAGTTTTAACAACAAAAATAATGAATATACAATGCGATAGCTGAGGTTAGGAGAATATTCGTCTCGTCAGAGGGAGTTGTCAGCCCTCGAACATAGTATCTGTTTGGATATTAGAAAATATTCAAATAATCCACTTCAAAACCTTGATATATATTCGTAGAAATATAATCCTGACTGACATAAAATGAATAATAACAAAAAAACGGTAGTTTGCAGAATGCATTCATATTCGTGAAGTTAGGATGCTTGTGCCAGGCATGTGTTCCTAATATCACGCCAGGGCTAAATCTTAGCCCTGACTTTGGGCCTGGGCTAACTTTAGCCCAGACCTTGGCTCCAATTTCCCATATATCTAGCTGAAATTACTCAAAAGTGGGGTTAGCTCAGGGCTAAATATGGCGACGAGATCTGATGCAAGCGGGCCCTAGCCTATAATATATTGTAAAATATACGACATTTCATCATTTTATTGATAAAATAAGTAGAATCTAAGGTAAAATAACAAAAATATTTACTTCTAGAATACTTGTTTTAGCAATAAAATGATGAAATGTCATATATTTTACTTTAAAAATAAAACTGAAGTGGTGTTTCTGCACTACAAAAAAAGCCGTGGCTAACAAACTCACCCAGAATGAAGCAACCGGCTCTAAGTGTCTTAAAAATCTGAATATAAATGAATTAACTTTTATAAACGAATTTTAATTATAAATTTTTTACAATTTATAAATGACCTTTTGGTAAAAAAAAAATTTAATAGTACTACGTGCCATTCAAGTAGCTTTAAAAAGCTTTGAAATATCATAAAGCAAAGTGTACGAGCGTGTTAAGTAGTCAGTATTCAAAACATGTGAATTGCAATAAGCTCGAGTTCAAATCTCTCTGGGAGCAAGATTTTTTTTTTCCCCAAACATTTAGATGGCCCTGAACTTATAAACTTATAAACTTTTAATCTTGATTGTGTTTGATCTATGGCTCATCACTTAATAAGTTCCCGGTCTGACACATAGATGGCAGAGATGATTTCTGGCACCTTCAAATATAACATAGATAAATATAAAATATTAATGTCTATAGTGAAAAAATAACTCTTTTTTTGGCGAGATGGCCTCTGGCCAACAGCTAAGAATAAAAAAAAAAAAAAAAAAACTCCATGATTAATTCAGCCTATCCCTAATATGAATATCGTGATGATGCCTGAAAAGCGCGTTTGAAGCAATTGATGCCTATGCGCCAGGCGCTCCGGTTATTCTTTCAAAATTAAAATATTCATAGAGGAAAGCATCAATAAGGGTGCAGTCGGGAGTCGAACTCTCTAGACCAGTGGTTTCCAAACTTTTTGTTACGCCTCCCCTTAAAAAATATTTAATCATATGACGCCTCCCCCCCCCCCCTTCTCATTTTGTAAAATAATACAAAAACAAACTTTTTTTAGTGCTAAAAAATATAAGGTGGAGTCAAAAATGAAAATTCCAAGACATATGCGGACAAAATTATTTCTTTTATTTGACGTTTCGGCTACTGGGTTTAGGCCATCTTCAGAGCCGGAGGTGAGAATAAATGAAATTTTTATTTCATTCAAAATTTCATTTAATTTTCATTCAAAATTTCATTTATTCTTATTTTAATTTTCATTTATTCTCGCCTCTGGCTCTTAAGATGGCCTAAACCAATGGCCGAAACGTTATTATAAAAGAAATAATTTTGGCTGTATATATCTTGGAATTTTTCTTTTGACTCCGCCTTAATAATAATTCCATCCAAGGTATTTTGAATAGACAAGGTAGGTAAGTCCATAGTCCCATTTCCGAAGATTCCGCGTACCCGATTTTGATTGGTTTGACGCTCCTGGAGTCTCCCTCCCACCACTCGCCCATAGAAAAGCAATGCGTTTATTTGTGCGCGATTCATTTCTTGGCATTTATTCAATTTACTTTGCATATATAGAGTTTTGCACCCTTATTTATGTTATTGACTAATTATTTGAACAATATAACAATGAGATTTTAGCGCAATTATTATGTAATAAGAAGTAAAAAAAGGAAATAAGTAAGATGTGACATAACCTCGAACTGTCATTTCATTCGTAAATCCTTTGATTGTTTAAGTATCGAAAATTAATTATATTTATATTTTTCTCCCTATTATTTTTTTTTCTTTTAATAGCCTTATATAGAGTAAAAGTTAAAATTAAAATAATTCTAATCGAGCGCCTATTTTGTGGTTAAACGATTTTTTTTACATAAACGCCTGGACATTTCTATATTTTATGGATTCCTTTTATCTAATTTATCTTTAATTAACATCAAATAAGCGATATTTAAATGTAAATTAAAAAAATATTTGATTTAATATGAAGAATTGTATATAGTTCCATTAGCAAGCAATAGCAAGGAGACTCCACGGGCGTCAGAGCTCAAGGAGCCGAAAAAAAACGAATTCTCCCGAGCAGAATGGGCCAGCCTTGTTAATTCTAAGAACCTTGCTACAAAGATATCCCTCACAATAAATTTATATAAAAATATTTTTTTTATTTATTCCATTCCTATTTAAAAAAATAGCAATCATTTGGAAAATTGCTCGCTTTGGTTAACATTCGCGCCTCCCCTTAGACTAGTCCGCGCCTCACACTTTGGAAAACGTTGCTCTAGAATCTTTTATAATAATTAATAATAAAGGTAGTGTACCATAACGTCAAAGAGCGAGCCAATAGCGATTCCAAGACCTTCAGCAGTGAGACCCGTTAAAATTCCAGTTAAATAGAAGAGAAAAAATCGATAGAATTCAATTGGAAGTCCAGAGATCAAATAAACAGGAAGGTGAAACATCATACTCATTATTAACTAAAAAAAAAAAATAAATAAATAAATAAATCCGACGTTAATGTTGCTGTTATTTCTTACCAGTGGTGGAAGTTTTGCGAGTGTCATTGAGATATAATATGGTAATAAATTATACCATCTATTAAAATGCTCTTTTTTCATTAATTTAACTTCAGTTGGAACTAAACGAAAAAAAAAATAAATAAATAAAAAAAATAATAGATATATACGGTAGGTTGCAAGAAATTTCTTTTATTTTTAATACGTTCAAGCGATCAGAGTTGGCAAGTTATTTACAGACGAGTAAATTACACGGTTATTCAATCGTAAATTACTCCCTTGTAAATAACTAAAAAAAAAAACTGTCTGAAAAAAACAGGTTAAAATCTTTTATTTCATATTTTTTTTGTGTTTTAGAGCATTGACGGTGTTGTTTTCTTTTTATTTAGTGAATAATATAATCAAAATGTTAATAAAATAATTAAAAAATGAAATTCAAAAATTAAATATGGTAACCTAACCTACAGCTGTCATTTCATTTGTGAGTACATTTATTATTTTCTTTAATTAATTAATATCAGATAATTAATTTCAGTTTGCTTTTATTTTTGTTTTGGTCTCTAAAATATAACAAGAATAGAAAAAGAAGGAAAAACTATATTAAAACATTTTAAAAGCATCTAATCTTATTTTTGAATATAAAATTATCTAAAAAAGAAATATAAAATGTCAAATTAATAAGTATGAATGTATGCATCATCTTGTTTTTGTTTGAATTTTATTTGAGTTTCCTTTCTTGAGCGCATGCGCACCCGAGCTATTTACGTAAATTACAGTTATTTACGAGATTTTTCTAAATAACTGCAAATAACGCAACTTTTCAAGCGATATTATTAATTATTATAGATATTTATCTGAGGAAGTGAGGTTATGTTATAACTTATAAATACTAAAATATTTGAAATTGAAATTTGCATCAAATTGTATTGACATGTATGAAATTATAAATTATACAAATGCACTCTTGCGGTCATCTGGCAAACTATAACATAACCTCACTTCGTCTATCAAATATCTATAACAATTAATAATATTTCTAGATACGAATTGATAATTAAAGGAATCAGAATTATATTAATGCTTTTTGTACTGGTGTTTGGTATTTTACAGAAGGCTTTAGATAACTGATCATTAAGTTAAGAATTTGCAACCGCCTACAATTTTAAGCATCGATAACCAAAGAAATTTTAGCTTTTTGTAGATCTGTTTTCTTGCAACCCGCCGATAGATTTTTTTTTAAAAAGAAACTTACAAACAAGTACAGGAACCATGATCCATGTATAAGTATAAAAATAATGTAATTCCTATACAAAATTTCATATGATTAAACCATTCTTTTCCATCACGTGCAATATCTTTGAATACTATACATAATAAACCGGCGCATACTATATGATGAAGTAATTGTGTCCGGAGTGCCACCTGAAA
>JAKCPI010002540.1:0-18598 GCA_023213315.1 Euborellia annulipes
CTAAATAATTAAAAGATATAGTTGGGGCTCAACACAACATCTGCGAGCTAGGAGAACTACTACTACTAGCGCCGCACAACAATTGAATAATTTTCAGTTAAACGCCTACGATCTGAAAAAAAAGTTTCACTTGCATCGTGGTTTGATAAAACCACACAATTTTATTTTTAGTCTTTTTACTGGAATGTCCACAAGAATTAATTGAGAATGAGAAAGAAAAAAAATATTAAGGCCAGGGTTTATTAATTATACAGTCTTTTTACTTTCTCTTACCTATGTATATATGTAATATATATATAGAGAGAAAGTATTGGTTTCATGTCAAAAATTCGATGTCGAGATTTTGATGGATCTTTACGTTTTGAGGTCCCCTGAATCCAAAAAAGTGGTTTTCGCGACATGGGTCTGTCTGTCTGTCTGTGTGTCTGTGTGTCTGTGTGTCTGTGTGTGTGTGTTCAATTTTAAGCATGAAGGAATTGAGCTAGGAAGTTGAAATTTTATATTTAAGTTAGCAGCCTCGGGACCGGAAAAAATAAGTTTGTAATCAAAATCGGCCAAAGGGTACTAGTACGCTAATGATGTACTTTTTCAGTTTTTTTTCAATTTTTCTCAAAATTGGCCTAACGATTTTGATTAAAATTCAAAAATCAATTATTTTTTAGATGCTCTTTCAAATGTATATTCTCGTTTTGCCCTCAAAATTGTTTGAAGCACGCCTTTACTCTTGTGCTTCATAGAAAAGAATAGGAGAAATGGTTGCCATGGTAACAAAATATAAATATTTTCCCATACTTATAAATTTTACATCTTGAATTTTAATATATCGGCGGAAACTAAATATATGTCGACACCGAAAAAATCTGAGGTGACAAGCACAGAACACAACTTTCGATTACCGAAGGTAAGAGAAAGTTGTGTGCTGTGCGACAGTCACACCAGATTTTTTTAGAGGTCATTTGAATATGGACAAAAAAAAAAAAACAAAATGTGAAATGACCAAAATGTGAATCTCATTTTCTACGATATACATTATTTATAGTGTTAATTCATTAATCAAAGGATATTTTTTTTAAGGAAATTAGAAGAAAAAAATATTTTTTTTTGCTTTATTTTTTTTTTTATCTTTGTTTTCACTTTTACACCTTAAAAAAAAAAATAGATAATATAACGCTGTATAAATTAAAATTTAAATTAATCAAATTTGTTTCTATTATACACCGAACACATTTATTTCAATTTTTTTGCTTTCAGTAATAATTTTTTTTTTTAAACAAAAAAAAAACTCACACTCATCTGGTCGTTGATCATGTTAGGCGGTGTGCAATTAATACATAGATTATTATTTATTATTATTATTAATTATTTTTAAGCTTAAGTCTCATTTAAAAAAAAAATATACCGTATATTTTTCCCATTGTGAATTTTTTAAAAGTAAAACTTTATTTTGATCGACACAAAATTTTTTTTCGTTTCTCTATCAGCATGTCGCGTTACAAGTCGTGACGTCAAAGGCCGTGACGCTACAAGTTATGACGTCACAAGCCGTGACGACAAAAATAGGAAAGTTGAAATTTAATATAAATGACGAATTATAAAAAAATAATTGTGAGATTTAATTTTTCAATTTTTAAATTGATAAAATATAATGTTTAAAATAATTTAAAACTGATGTACTTTTTCAGTTTTTTTTTTGATTTTCTCAAAATTCGCTCGAACGATTTTGATTAAAATTCAAAGATCAATTATTTTTTAGATGCTCTTTAAAAATGTATATTCTCATTTTGCCATTGAAATCTTATGAAGACCACTTTACTCTTGTATTTCATAGGGAAGATAGGAGAAATGGTTACCATGGTTACAAAATATAAATATTTTCCCATACTTATAAATTTTACATCTGAATTCAAATATTCCCTACTGTCGGAAACTAAATACATGTCGACACAAAAAATCTGGTGTGACTAGCACAGTACACAACTTTCGATTACCGAAGATAAGAGAAAGTTGTGTGCTGTGCGCCAGTCACGCCAGATTTTTTTCCCTGAGCCGTTAAACACATGCAGGTGAAACTTTTCTTTTGGATCGTAGACGTTTAACTGAAAATAATTAGAAAATTATTCACTAATGGTATTAAAATTGCGTTTTTAATCTTAACTTAATAATTGGAAAATGAGAAATCAATAGACGCATGTTAAAAACTGAGAACAATATTTATTGAAGAATTTAAATCATTTTAAATTATTTTCAAAATTATATTTTATTAATTTCAAAAATTGAATAATTAAATCTCACAATTATTTTTATTATAATTCGTCATATATATTAAATTTCAACTTTTCTATTGTTGTGGTCACGGCTTGTGACGTCATGGCTTGTAACGCGACATGCTCAACGAAGAGCGAAAAAAAGAATTTTTCTTTCTTCTTTCTTGTTTTCATATTTGCTTTACTATAATAATTCCAATGCTATTAGATTATCTAAAGTATCAAAATTAACATTTTTTCATCTTCAAGGTTATCAAAATAAATTTCTTGTCAAGACCCCATTAAATCCTCCGCCCCCCCCCCCCAATCATTCATTCAGAAAATATACGAAGTAATCAAATAGTTTTGTGAAGAGAGAAAGACAGACAGATACAAGACACTATCAGACGTGACCTCTTAGTGTGGTCAATGGCAGATGCAACCACAATGAAAGGTCATTGATTTGGTCTTTTTCTTTCTATATTTACTGAATTATTAATACAATATTCTTTAACGTTGTTGATTGACAAACAATCGAAATTAATGCAAATAAAACCCCCTCTAACCCTCCCTCTTTTGACCTAGAGGTTAGATATGTTGACAACTAATGATCATCATTTGGATTCTAAAAAGGATATAAATAAATTTTGGAGTTTACTTGTTATTAATTAATATGAGCGGAAAAAAGTCACCTTCATTAAAAGTCTATTCTTTTTTAGCCAAATAGTCGGTAAAATTCTGTTTTTGAATAAAAGTTTCTTAAAAAGTCGCTGTCAATTTTAAAAATTAATAATATGAAAAAGTAAAAGAAATATCTTATCTCTCGAAATATGGCAGAGTTCTTAAGAATTTAAGGTTGTTCGGATAGTACCCCGTAAGTCATAGAATTTAAATTTTTAAAGTGAAACTTTTATTTGATGACCTCAAATTTTTTGGCTCTTCTATCAGCATGTTGCGTTACAAGGTCGTGACGCTACAAGCCATGACGTCACAAGCCAAAAAATAGGAAAGTTGAAATTTAATATATATGACGAATTATAAAAAATAATTGTGAGATTTAATTATTCAATTTTTAAATTGATCAAATAATTTTTAATATAATTTAAAATGATTCAAATCTTCAATTACTAAAATAAATATTGTTCTCAGTTTTTAACATGCGTCTATTGATTTCCCATTTTCCAATTATTAAGTTAAGATTAAAAACGCGATTTTAATTTTTAAGTAATTAATTAATTTTAAATATAAATAAATTTTCCCTTTATTGAAAATATTAAAATTAAATAAATTGAAATTATAAAATTTGAAGAATTTATGCATAAAAAAATTTAAATATTCGCAAATAAATAAATTTGCTGGTCCAGAGACTGGCATCAGTATTATTCAATGCTTATGTTTAAAAATATTAAATATAAATATACATGATATTAAAGATCATTATTCAAAATTCTCTCATTTAAAGAGAGTGAAGGGGGGGGGGGGTCAAGGGGGCAAACTCAAATGGCTATGACCATTATAAAAATAACTCAAACAAAAACGAAAAGAGCTGAGATTGAAATCTGACATTTAAAGTTAAAGGGCTACTTTCTCTTACCCTTCGGTAAGAGAAAGTTGTGCACCGTGCTGGTCACACCAGATTTTTTTGTGTCGAGATATATTTAGTTGCTCTTGGCACTTTAGTTTCAAACTTGACCACGCGATGATTCATGAGCTGAGCTACGAATGCTTCCACATCAGTAAAGTGTACTTCAAACGACTTCCACGAAAAATTTCACTGATATACTTTTTAAAGAGAATCTAAAAATAGTTGATTTATGAATTTTAAATAAAATCGTTGCAGTGAATTTTGAGAAAATTGTAAAAAACTGAAAAAGTACATCAGTAAAGTACTAGTACTTTTTGGCCGATTTTGTTTAAAAGCTTATTTACACGAGTTCGAAAGATGCCTAACTTAAATATAAAATTTCAACCTCCTAGCCCATTTCTTCTCATGGTCAAAAGTGTCCACACAGACCAATTTAAGCGACCCACTTTTTTGGACTCAGAGGACTTCCATCAAAATCTCGACATCGAATTTTTGACATGATCACAACACTATATATATAAATTTCATATAGGCCTATAGGGTAAGAGAAAATAAAAATTTGGTGTGATAAGCAGAGAACCTCGATTAATGCGAAAGTTGTGCGGTTAGTCACTTCAGATTTTATTTTGTTTATTAGAGTAAATATATAAAAATGTATACATTTCAAAAAAAAAATAAATAAATAAATAAAACATTTTTAACCTACACTGAAAAAAACCTTGTAAATTCAATGGAAATCCCTTCAATTCATTCCGAAACCGTAATGAAAATGCGTCAATGAGGTTTCTCGTCAATTCAATGGGATACCTTGTTAAAATAAAATTGAAGGTGCATCTTATATTTCAAAAGGTTTTCCTGTTGAAAAAAACTGACAAGATTTCCTTTAAATTTAAAAGGAAATTTTGTTAAAACGAAGTTGACCGTATTTACCGTAAAATTTAAAGGAATTTTTGTTGAAACGAAATTGACAGGATTTCCTGTAAATTTTAAAGGAAATTTTGTTGAAACCAAATTGACAGGATTTCCTGTAATTTTTAAAGGAAATTTTGTTGAAACCAAATTGACAGGATTTCCTGTAATTTTTAAAGGATATTTTGTCAAAACTAAATTTACTGGATTTCTTGTAATTTTAAAATGATTTTTCATTTAATTTTAAATTGAATTTATTTCAATCTGCTACTGCTACACTCGACGGAACACAGGTTTTTGGCGTGTTGATTAATTTAAGAGATTTTTTAATTATTTATTTTAAATATATTTTTAATTTTTCTCAGGTCAAAGATATGCATTATTGTTTTACGAATGACATGAGAAAAATCAAACATATATTTAAAAAAATAATTAAAAATTTTTTTTAATTAATCAACACGCCAAAATCCTGTGTTCCGACGAGCTGTGGCAGATTGAAATAAATTCAAGTTACAATGATTTTTTTTGTCAAAAACAATTTGACAGGATTTCTTATAATTTTAAAAGGATTCTTTGTATAAAGGAAATTATGTAAAAAAATCAAATTTACAAAATTATAACAAAAAAAATGTTTTTTTATTTTACGAGTTAATTACAAAAAAATTACAATTCAGTTGTAATGTACACCAAACTTATATAAATAAATACTTTTGAAATGAATTATCAAGATGTCTTATTTTATAAATAGGCCTATTAATAAGTTTTGAAACATATTAAAATATCAAAAATATGTATTTATTTTTAGATAATATGAAAAAAAAAAAATAGAAATGTCATTTTCAGAACCATAGGATGAATTGTTCATTTGTAGATGCTGAATCTTCGATTTTGTATTCTGAAAAAAAAAAAAGTTTGTTTTTTAATTCTACCAAAATTTGTTTATATTCTAAATTTTTAACTTGTTGAGGTCGGCCTGAGCCAGAAGCCCTCTTGGGCTAAGGTATTGTATTCGGTTCTTTTGTCCCTTGAAAATAAGGAATTTTATCTGAAAGAACCCTTTTCCCACTAATGTCAATGGCCGAAAGCCTAAAACGTATGCAAGAGTTTTTTATTCAAAAAAAATAAATTGTATAAACACTAGATAATATTTTGAAACATTTTACATTTTGTTTTATAACATTATATTTACCTTTTAATGTATGAAACAGACCTTCTAAATCCCACTCAATTAGAATGTGATATAATTTTAAATAGTCTTCATTGAAGTCCTGCAAGTCAAGCACAAAATTTATTATAAATAATATATTAAAAGAAAATCATAATATATTTTGTAGACGTACCTTGGTTTTTTGCCATAATATGTAATAAAAAAACAGGACACAAAGAAAATTTTGTTAGACGTGCCGTGAATAAAAAAAAAAAAAAGTACAAATATTTTTCAAAATTAAAAAAGTATATATGATAGAAGATATCAACTCGGATTTCAAATATTCAAAGAATGAATCTGGAAAAGAAATGTTGCCTAGTCAACTCAAGCTAGTCATACTGTCTGCTAGGAGAGAATGACGAGCTTTGAGTTAGAGAGGAAGCAATGGGTAGCTAGGTAGGTATGGAGGGAGTTGCCTTTTTCTCAGGTAAAATAAGAATTTAAAGGTTTTTACTGTCAAATTTAAAGGAAACCTTGTCAATTTTACAGGATTTCTTTTTGAATTAGAACTCGATGAAATTTCCTGTAAAAATAAAAGGAAATTTTTTCATTTTTACGGTATGAGTTTGTCATATAGAACTTGAGGCGATTTCTTGTAAAAATGAAAGGAAAATTTGTTAATTTTATGGGAAGGTTTGTTGAAAATTTTTAAAGGGATTTCACTTTAAATTTACAAGGTCGGTTTTTTTTCAGTGTATGAATATACATACAATATTAATAATAAATCTCAAACGATAAGTAGGCCAAGCGAATTTTTTTTCTATCTCTCTTATTTAAGAGGAATCAGGTTTTAGTAACCGGTTGTTTTTGTTGTTGTTGTTGTTGTTTATAAATTATATTAAATAATGAACATCTTTGACTGACCTCAGATGCTCAATAGATGTTGATAACAAAAAGATTTTTGGCATCTTAACTATTTTCCTGTTTAGATTGCGCTTCCTGTTTTTTTTTTTTTTTAAGGTCCTTCTCGGCATCTAAGGCCATTTAGACCCCATCCCTATTTATTTCAAATGATTTGTAGTCAAATCAAATGAAATAAATTTTTCTCGCTTGGGATGGGAAGCGAACCCGGGACTCCGGTGCGAGAGCCCTTCCTGTTAAAGAGTGACGAAATAAATCAAATCTAAGATTCTTTTTTGCTTTTGGTCACCCCTAATACAATTTTAGATATCCCTGAAAGCAACAAACATATATTTACGATATTCTATAGTTCTTTGGCTTTCTAAAAATCATTCATTCGTAAAAATCTGTTAATTATTAACGAAATTATAAACAAAAACGTCATCAAAGAAAAAACACAAGTACACTCACTGGTTGAAAAAATGGACTTCTTTTTCTTTTACAAGTATAAATAAAGATATGAGATTCTAAAAATATTTTTTTTAAATAAAGTTAGTGCCCGTGACCTCAGAGAGATTACATTAGCTTTTCGTGGATAGGGTTCGCTTTTAATTCAATTGAAGTCCATTTTTTTCGACCAGTGAGTGTACTTGTGTTTTTTCTTTGATGAGGTTTTTGTTCATAATTTCGTTAATAATTAACAGATTTTTACGAATGAATGATTTTTAGAAAGCCAAAGAACTATAGAATATCGTAAATATATGTTTGTTGCTTTCAGGGATATCTAAAATTGTATTAGGGGTGACCAAAGCAAAAAAAATTTTATTTTCTAAACTTTAAGCCGTTTGCGGCACGTCTAAATGACCTCCGATTGGAATGAAACTTAAAATTTATATATATTATAAATATCTGCATATTTCTACGGAGTGTGGCGTTGAAAATAATTTGAACTTTCTAAATAAAAGCCGTTTTAGAGCATATTCTCTATTAAAATCTATTTTTCTCTATATCTCTAAAACTGTGCCTGATGGAAAAATTCTAACTACATATCTGAATTCAGAATGAAAAAATACACTAGACTCACTAATCAGATTTCTTGTGTCTGCCTGTGTTCAATTTAGATGTATTTTTGAAAAATAATAGAATTAAATTTATTTTCTCCGAATATGAATTTCATTATTATTTTGGCAATATTGTTTGTGTATCGAGCCTTTAAATCCGACAGTGCAATCTCGTTTTTCTCTCTATTTTATTGAATCAAAACACGATTGCAAAGAATACAATCCAAAATTAATCTCTCTGACTTGAATGTTAAAATAATTTTACTTTCTCTGGAAAAAAAAAAACAATTTCAAAACGATGCCAGGATGCTTCTATGAATTATTATGATTAGATTTGATTAAATAACGAGGTGTTGTTATTTGAATATAAATTATAGCAGCACAGTGGCATTTGTTCAAATGCAAATCGTTGGCCAGCCCAGTCTCTTAACTAGTTGCACCTGAATGAGTATTTATTTTTTTAATTCCAGTTCAGGCAGGGTCCCGGATCTCTTTCCATTTATCTTCGAGTTGTAATTCTTCTTATCAACAATCAGGATAAAGATTTGTTCTATGTAAATTTATTTATATCCATTCTCTCCAAAACCTGTCTGATTTAAATTAAACATTAAAACAATATCTTCAGGTTTTTTTTTTTTTTTTTTTAAACACTCACCCCCTAATTCATAAAAGAGTATTTGAAAAGCTTTTTAACTAATCAATTGCCCACGGGGCGTGGTGTAGAGGTTAGCGTGCTAACCTCATATACCAAACGTCGCGGGTTCGACCCCAGGCAGTCCGATGATTTTATTTAAGCCATCTGGATACCAGATGGCTTAAATAAAAATGCCTGGACCCCCTATATATATAAATTCATAAATAACGGATATCGTAAATGTCTTATATGGCCTGAGCTGCCGAAAAGACAGTGTGAATGTGTGTGTGAGTGTGAGTGTGAATGAGAAAAAAGTGTGAATGTTTTTTTTAAAAAAAAAAAAAAAAACTAATCAATTGTTAAACGATAATATGTATTTAATCAAACTTTCTATTCATAAACACATTTAAACTGTAGATGGTAGCGTGCCTACCTCCTATGCCAAACGTCGCGGGTTCGGACCCAGGCAGTCCGATGATTTTATTTAAGCCATTTGGATACCAGATGGCTTAAATAGAAATGCCTGAACCCACAATAGATAATATATATTACAACGGTTATCGTCAAAGTCTTAAATGGCCTAAGTTGCCGAAAAGACTGTGTGAATGTGTGTGTGAGTGTGAGTGCGAATGAGAAAAAAATGTTTTTTATAAAAAAAAAAAAAAAAAAAACTGTAGATTAACTAATATGAAATTTAAGAATATTAAGTTTGGCAACATGGCAAAAACCTCCGCCATTTTGCAAAATTCGTTGCATTAAGCTGACATCTGGCGGAGATTAAGAAATATATTTATATGTCAAACTAATTTATTTTGATTGTTCTTAATAAGAACTTTATAGAATTAATACAAATAATTGAACAAATCAACATTATTGTCATTTAAATGAATATGGTAAAATAAGAAAAATTTAATATTATGAAAAATAAGAAAAAGAAGCCAAAATTTGACTGAGTAAGAAAAGATAAATATTTTTGCCATAGCCACTGCTTTTGGTTTATTTTAATAAAAAAAAAAAAAAATGTATTTCAGCAATTACTTATGTCTTTAAATTAAAACAAAATAAAAAACAGATTTGAACACGAGTAAAGAAAAACAGACAAAATGAAAATAAATATAAATGTTAGAGGTTAGTTTTCTCAAAATATTATAAAGCATTGAATTTCATTTGGACTAGATATTAATAAGCACACCCCTTTTTTCAGTTTCAATGCATTCTCCAAAGGAAATTAAAAGAATTTAAATCAATTAAAAGCCATTTGGAGCTCAATAAAATAAAATTTGTATAATTACCTAAGTTTGATTTGATAAAAATTAAATATGTTTAAATATCAAATATCAATCAATCAATTAAATATGTTTGAATTCCTATCAAATATTGAAACTCAAATGTATTGTAACTAATAATAGTAACAGATTTTAAGATCTTAAAGGATTTTTTGTTTTTTAAATAATCTTCTCCCAGGCATAATCCTTTTATCTATTTGATAGGCCATATTCATAATATTGGATATTAGTATTTAATGTCTCAATATTTTGCATTATTCTGAAAATATTAATTCATCAAGATTAATAATTTGTTCATGAAAAAACATATAATACATTTGAATATTTACTTACGTTTATTTTTATTAAAAGCCTATGATATTATAGGCTATTTCAAATGTCAAGTTGTTGTGATCGAAAATTTTGAGGTTACAAAATGTTTATTAGTGAGCTTAAACAAGGGGTCTCGCCTGTCTAGTTAAAATAGGAATTTAAACTAGTTTTTAGAACTAAAATATGTTTATGAATTAAGATTTTGCTAAAATGCTTTCTAAATTCTCTTAAAACATTGTTTAGGGTTTTATGAATTAGGCGGTCACACTTTTTTGTCACTCACACTCACGCATTCACACAGTCTTTTCGGCAACTCAGGACATATAAGACATTTACGATATCCGTTATTGATTAATATACATATATCGGGGGTCCAGGCATTCTTATTTAAGCCATTTGGTATCTAAATGGCTTAAATAAAATCAATCGGGGGTCCGAACCCGCGACTTTTGGTATACTAGGTTAGCACCCTAACCCCTACAGCAAGCCCCGAGGGCTATCTTCAGGTTGAATTTTGAATAGTGCATGTTTCTTTCAATTGTTTTGAATAACGTATTTTTTTTTTTTTTTGTTTTTTGTTTTTTTAGTTATTTCATCAAAAATATGTACTACAAAAATATAATTTTTTTTTTTTTTTTGTTTTCAGAATCAATGAAATATGGATATCGAATTTAAGGATCTCATCTATAAAGCCAGAAATATCAAAAATTGGCGAGGTAAGGAATTTTACAATAAGATTTTTCAAATGATTGAAAAAATTTGCTTGAAACCCCCATTAAAAATTTCTGCCTCCAAGGATTTCTATTTTTTATTGTTCTAAATAAAATATTTGAAAATAAATCTATAGGACTACATTACAAATATTTCTTGACTGTAGAAGTGGCTGTGATTGACGATGTGAACAATGGCAGAAGATGGCAGCCAGGAGGAAGTGGAAGTGTCTCTACATCAAACTCCTATCAAACTCCCAAATTTACGACGTTTCGGTCCGAATTTTAATTAAATTATATAAATAGAGAAAGATTTAAAAAAAAAATTCATTACTTCTAACGTTTCCACCCCTGGGATTGACCAAATTACAAATTTTATATTTTTACTTTCTCTTACCTGTATATATGTTATTATATATAGAGAGAAAGTATTGGATTCATATAAAAAAATTCGATGTCGAGATTTTGATGGATATACACGTTTTGAGGTCCCCTGAATCCAAAAAAGTGGTTTTCGTGGATATGGTCTGTGTGTGTGTCTGTGTGTCTGTGAACAAAATATCTCAAGAACGGAAAGAGCTAGGAGGTTGAAATTTTATATTTAAGTTAGGCACCCTCATGTGACATGACCCAAAGCTTTTGAACAAAATCGACCAAAGAGTAGTAATACTTTACTGATGCACTTTTTCAGTTTTTTTCGATTTTCTCTGAATTCGCTCCAACGATTGATTTTTAAATTCAAAAATCAATTACTTTTTAGATTCTCAATAAAATGCATATTCTCATTTTGCAATTGAAATCTTCTGAAAACCACTTTACTCTTGTACTCCATAGAAAAGATAGGAGAAATGGTTGCCATGGTAACAACATATAAATATTTTGCCATATAAATTTTACATCTTGAAAATCGAATGTACCCTACTGTCGGAAACTAAATACATGTCGACACAAAAAATCTGGTGAGACAAGCACAGTACACAACTTTCAATTACCGAAGGTAAGAGAAAGTTGTGTGCTGTGCGCCAGTCACACCAGATTTTTTATAATAAGTTGTCCTATTTTATTGTTATTTTTTTTATTTTTTTTTAGAAAGAAAAAAAACAATTTTAAACCATGTGAATGGACATTTCCGTTCGGGAGAATTGACAGCCATTTTGGGTCCATCAGGAGCTGGAAAAACCTCACTGATTAAAATCCTTTCCGGATATAGGTAGCCTAATCTTATTTAATTCTCTCTCTCTCAATTCAGTGAGTATATTTAAAAAAAAAAAAAAATTTCTCTCTTAAATTTCTTTTTTATTCAACAATAACTCCCACCCCTGTGATTGAGAGGTGACAAATGTCATTGTGTGGTTATATGAAACCACGATGCAAGTGAAACTTTTTTGTCGGATCGTAGACGTTAAATTTTCAATTAAGGGTATTAAAATCGCGTTTTTAATCTTAATTTAATAATTGGAAAATGGGTAATCAATAGACGCATGTTAAAAACTGAGAACAATATTGAAGATTTAAATTATTTTTTAAAATTATATTTAAAAATTAAATAATTAAATCTCACAATAATTTTTTTATAATTCGTCATATATATTAAATTTCAACTTTCCTATTTTTGTCGTCACAGCATGGGACGTCACGGTCTTTGACGTCACGGCTTGTAACGCGACATGCTGATAGAAGAGTCATCAAATAAAAGTTTCACTTTAAAAAAAAAAAAAAAATAGATAATCACCCGCATTTGTAGATTCTACCAGAATACTGTTGAGCAGAGTTGGGTTTTATACACGATTTTATACAAAAATCGCGGATAAAACGTATAAAATGTATAAAACTTGGATGCGCATGCGCAAACCCGATGAGGAAGGAAATTCAAATAAATTTTTTTTTTTTCAATTATTAACATTTTGATTATATTATTCACTAAATAACATCGTCAATGCTTTAAAACATTATAAAATATGAAAAGCTTTTAAGCTGCTTTTTCAGGAGGAGGGGGGTTGGTTTTTTACAGTTTTATACTTTTTATACATCGGCCTAGTTTTATCCGCGATAGTTTCATACATGTATAAAACCGTGTATTATACTCGGCGGGATAAAACCTGCCAACTCTGCTGTTGAGTTAAAAAAAAAGAAAAATTTATTTATATTCATTGGGCTAGATGGTTATTGTTAAATTTTTTGTGTTTTGGCAGTCTGTCCGGTGTGAAAGGCTATTTGGGCGTTGGTGGCTATCCACGTGACGAGAGACTTTTTAGAAAATATTCCTGTTATATCCGTCAAGAGGATGTCCATCAGCCATTGCTCACCGTTCAGGAGATAATGGAATTGGCAGCTGCTCTTAAACTCAAGCCAAGTGACGTCGACAAGAATCATCGCAAATTGGTTTGTATATTTTTTATTTTTTTATTTTTTTTTTAAGAAAAAAGACTTTATTCGGCAAAAAATTATTTTTTTTTATTTGATGGCCTCAAATTTTTTTCGCTCTTACTATCAGCATGTCGCGTTACAAGCCGTGACGTCAAAGGCCGTGACGCTACAAGCCATGACGACAAAAATAGGAAAGCTGAAATTTAATATATATGACGAGTTATAAAAAAATAATTGTGAGATTTAATTATTCAATTTTTAAATTGATAAAATATAATTTTAAAAACAATTTAAAATGATTCAAATATTGTTCTCAGTTTTTAACATGCGTCTATGGGTCGTTTTGATAACTTACCTACCCCAACATTAAAATAGCCTCCCTATGGGGAAATAAAATTTAAAATTAAGTGTTAAAAAGTAGGCTAATGTAAAAACAATCAGCGTTTAAAATAAAGTTTTAACAGCGACGTTAACATGTTGCTGCTTTTATTTTAAAACTATCAAAATCATAACCTTACTTTTTTTAGGTTAAGCACGACGTTAAAATATTAAAGGCACCCCTAGACATGACATTAACATTTTTAACACTATTTAACGCTTTGGCTTTAAAGTTTTTGTTAGTATTAGGTAGCCAGCAAGTGATTAAAAAAAAACACTATTTAATTATCGACGACGTTTCGGAATCACATCGATCCCATCTTCAGGACCTACGGTCATCTAAAAATTTATCTAAGCAACAATAACAGTTAGTGTTTTGTTTTTATAAAAAAAATATTGTTAGTATTTTAACACCAAATAAAAAAAAAATTTTTAGGTACTGAAGATGGGATTGATGTGATTCCGAAACGTTGACGATAATCAAATAGAGTTTTTTTTTATCACTTGCTGGCTGCCTACGTCTACCTAACCCTAATAATTATCACTCAGGGGTTTATTTGGGTATTGCTCCACAGTTTTGATGTTTTGACTTTTTTTTTTTTAAATTGGTGTTTTTTTGATTTTGATTTATTATTTTTTAGAACTCATTTTATTGCGATTTTTGTTCAGATTTTGTTAATAGAGGTTGTTTGTTTTATACAGACTCCTAGCACAAGAAACCCTTGCTTTACCTCTGAGTGAGAGGTCAAGGATAGCTTTTTTTTGTATAATTAATCATGAAATCTAATAAATCAACGATTTCTAATTATATTTTTTTTGTTTGTTGTTGTCTGAGTGACGATGACGTCATTCAACAAAATCATAGATTGAATTTATTATATAAGAAAATGAGTGTAGAGTTGATGATGAGTGGATAAATATTTAAGCATTGAGTTGTTTATTTTCTCAGTGAAATAACAAAAAAAATCTGAACATTTTTTAAATGGGTGACCTTGAAAGGAAATTCCTTTCAAAAAATACAAACAGTCCCAAAAAAATGGTATGGAGAAAAATGTCAATGTTTCGGGGACTAAACGTCACCCATCCTCAGGACCTTAAAACTTTATTGTTTTTTAAGTTTGTGTAAATGTGTAAAGTTTTGTTGTTATGCTGTATTTTAAGGTCTGTTTTTAGAGAATTGACCTGAATGTATGGGATTTATATTCAGAAAAAATTGCTAGTGTGGGGCAGGGACGTATATAGGGGGGGAGCCCTCCCCCCCAAAAAAAAAAAATTTCCCGCAATGCGGAAAACTTTGGTTCCTCGAAAAAAAAAATTTTTGAGATCAGCCCCCCCCCCCCCCGAAAAAAAATTTCTATATACGCCCCTGGAGTGGAGGGGGGATCTATGGTGGGAAACGCTGGGACGCCGTAGGCGGGCGACATGGCTAGTACATTATTTTTATAAACAAGACATCAACGGATTTGTACTTCAATATCGCAAATACTTCATAATCGCAAAAAATGTTTGAGTGAAAATTCATTGATTGTTGAATCGATGGTTCGATTCCTGGTTTAAGCAATTTTTTTTTTTTTTTAGTACTAATATAAATTAATTTTAATTTATTTATTATTATTAATTAATCTAACACTGGAAAATTTTATTTTATTTTTTTTTTTTAATAAATACATATATTTTTAATTAATTTATATATATTTTTTTTCTCGTAACAAGTAGATAATAACGACCTCTGACTTCTTCACTTTGAGTGATAATCTTTTTTTTTTCTAGATTGAAGGGATTCTTCATAATCTTGGGATTAGTTACGCAACAGACACACGAACTGAACGTCTTTCTGGTGGCGAAAAGAAACGGCTCTCTATAGCCTTGGAACTGATCAATAATCCCAGTATATTCTTTTTTAGACGAGCCCACAAGGTAGGCAACCAAATGAGCAGTGGAAATGTTAAATCCCCAAATGGGACTTTCTTTTTTTATTTTGTTGAAAAATAACTGTCTGTCACGCTTTGTTTGGAGATTCTCAACAGGAAAATTATTCCTATAACTTTATGAATTATTAATTGTTCAAGTATATGAGGAAACTTACATCGTAACTAAGGTTTGGAAAAAACCGGAAAATTTTGAAAACCGGTTTTTCGGTTTTTTACAAAGTGGAAAACTGGTAAACCGGTTTTAAACCGTTTTTTTTTAAACATCTGAATCTATTTTGAACGCACCGCCATTTTTTTTTTTTTTTTTAACACTCACTTTTTTTCCCATTCACACTCACACACACATCCATACACACTGACTTTTCGGCAACTTGGGCCACATAAGACTTTAAACGATAACCGCTATTAATGAATATATCTATTGGGGGTCCAGGCATTCTTATTTAAGCCATTTGGTATCCAAAATAAAATCATCGGACTGCGTGGATCCGAACCCAAGAAAATTATTATTACTACTATTTCAATCCAGTGCCTGCTTGAGGATTTGTTTACATTCATAGAATACAAAAATACATAAATATTTCTCTATACATTTCCTATGGGAGAAATCGTAACTTTAGGAATTAATAACTCAAAAAATTGTAGGAATTTCGGGACCCGAGTATTTTTCCTGGACACTCCATAACGTCCTCTATAAGACTGAACAATTTCGTCATCCCAATGTAAATAAAAGTTGGTCAAACAGAGTGAGATAGTCGACGGACAGACAGACAGACAGTCCGCTATTATTATATATAGATTATTGGAGTATTGGGGAAAAAAGGGGGAAAAATATAAATAATTTATAATTTTTTTTTAAATTTGCTTAAGGTCTTTATCGGCACCTAAGGCCATTTAGACCTCATCCCTATTTATTTCAAATGATTGATAGCCAATTCAAAAGAAATAAATTTTTCTCGCTTGGGACGGGAAGCGAACCCGAAACTCCAAGCCACTAGAAGCTAATGTCTTCTCTCTGAGCCACGGAACACGGGCTAATTTATAATTTGAATACAAGTATTACTGAAAAAAAAAAATTAAAAAAAAAAGCGAATTCGGTTTTTCGGAAAAATCTCGGTTTCTCGGTTTTTGAAAATTAGCCAAAAAAACCGGTTTACCGGTTTCGGTTTCCACCGGTGTCCAAACCCTAATCGTAACAATTCTTCCTGTCCGAGATAACGTTTTGCACCCTAATAGAGGATGTTAGAGAGAATACAGAAAAAATAGTCGGGTTTTGGGGAGGCTCAAAATTTGCCCATTGAAAAATCAAAGCCAATTAATTGTAAGTTCTGGGTTGACCGGAGCCGGAGCTCGGTTTTTTTTTTATAAAATGTAAAAAACTAATAAAAGTAGATCAGTAAAGCAGCTCCGGATTTATTTATTCACCCTTCTCAATTTTCAATAAAATTAATAATAATCAGAAATTAGTATTTTAATAATAGAATTTAAATAATAGGTATTTTTCTACTAATTAGTCTTGTTGACATTATTAAATTAAATACATTGTATTTATTGATAAAAAAAATAAATTTACAAAATTGCACATTAATTAAAATTTAAATATTCATAGAGAAATATCATACATAATATTTCTCTATACATTTCCCTATGGGAGAAATTGTAAGTTTAAGAATTAATAACTCAAAAAGTTATGGGAATTTTGGGATGAAAATAATTTTCCTGTAATCCCGAGAAGGTCCTCTTTATGCATATAAAATTTTATTTTAAAATTCCAACGGGAAGTTGCCTAAATAGGAGCTGACAGACAGACAGACAGACATTAATTATATATATATATATATATATAGATTGTTTTATGGTGAATTTTTTTTTGACATTTGAGCCCATTATAGATTTTAAACGACACACATACTATTTAAATTCCATCAATAAAGAACACTCACAGTCTTGTTAAATTTTAATTTTGTGTTGGATTTAAAATACTATAATAAATTTAAATTAATATAATAAAAAATAATTTGTCCTTCATCTTGTATGTAGTTTATTATTTACTATACCGATTAGGGGCGTATATAAGGGGGGGAGCCGAGGGGGCGCGAAAAAATTTTATTTCTATATACGCCCCTGATACCGATAGTTATAACAATTGAATATTCTCTCTCCCCCTTATTTTGTTTTATATTATTAATCGCTAGTGTTTTGATTTTTTGTTGTCTAGTGGGTTGGATGTTGTGAATGCAACGCTATGTTTACGTATCTTGCACGAATTGGCCCATTCGTGTACTCCACGTACAGTAGTTTGTACTGTACATACGCCAAGTGCCAGTCATTTTGAATTTTTTCGATCATGTCTACGTTGTCAGTGGTGGCAGATGTGTCTACCAGGGAACTCCAAAACAACTTTGTAGGATATCTATCATCTCTATCGCTGCCATGTCCAATCAGCTACAATCCTGCCGATTACGGTTTGTTCTACTTTTATCCTTTTTATTTTTTATGTTTGTCTATAAGTATATATAACGTATATATATATATAAATGTACTCAGTAGCCGGAAGGGAAACAAATTTAAATTTTTGTTCAAAAAAAGAAAAATATATGGTTTTAAGATTTTTTTTAATGGGTCAAGCAGCAGAGGCTTGTGTTGCTAATTTCACGCCTTAATTAGGCCTTTAACTACGAGTACTAGGGAATTATTTATTCCACTTAAGACTGATTGCTTCACTTCTAGTCAACTAGTAAACTTAAATAGATTGATAGAAAATCATCAATATTAGAAAACAGAACCTTTCGAGTTAAAAAGAAATGAAGTTTTTGACATCTGAAGAAAATTTAGGCAAATTAATAAAGACATTATAATTAAAAATTCTCCTAATAATAATAAAGACATCATTTATAGAAAAAATTAAAAATTAATTGTTTTAACAAAAATTTTAATTTCCAAAAAAAAAAAAAGAAAAAATTAACAATGCTTGTGTTGCTAATTTCACCCTTATTATTATTATTTTTGCCTTTATTGGCTCATATAAATTATAAGATAACTCGGAGAAGACGCAAGTTTGTTGATAGTACTTTTATGCGACGATATATGGAATATATAAATATAATAATATAAATATAAATGCAATTAATAAAT
>JAKCPI010002541.1:0-25306 GCA_023213315.1 Euborellia annulipes
AATATGGACAAAAAAAAAAACAAAATGTGAAATGACCTTAAAATGTGAATCTCATTTTCTACGATATACATTATTTATAGTGTTAATTCATTAATCAAGGATATTTTTTTTAAGGAAATTAGAAGAAAAAAATATTTTTTTTTGCTTTATTTTTTTTTTTATCTTTGTTTTCACTTTTACACCTTAAAAAAAAAAATAGATAATATAACGCTGTATAAATTAAAATTTAAATTAATCAAATTTGTTTCTATTATACACCGAACACATTTATTTCAATTTTTTTGCTTTCAGTAATAATTTTTTTTTTTAAACAAAAAAAAAACTCACACTCATGGGCGTAGTCAGACATCATGTTAGGCGGTGTGCAATTAATACATAGATTATTATTTATTATTATTATTAATTATTTTTAAGCTTAAGCTCATTTAAAAAAAAAATATACCGTATATTTTTCCCATTGTGAATTTTTTAAAAGTAAAACTTTATTTTGATCGACACAAATTTTTTCGTTTCTCTATCAGCATGTCGCGTTACAAGTCGTGACGTCAAAGGCCGTGACGCTACAAGTTATGACGTCACAAGCCGTGACGACAAAAATAGGAAAGTTGAAATTTAATATAAATGACGAATTATAAAAAAATAATTGTGAGATTTAATTTTTCAATTTTTAAATTGATAAAATATAATGTTTAAAATAATTTAAAACTGATGTACTTTTTCAGTTTTTTTTTGATTTTCTCAAAATTCGCTCGAACGATTTTGATTAAAATTCAAAGATCAATTATTTTTTAGATGCTCTTTAAAATGTATATTCTCATTTTGCCATTGAAATCTTATGAAGACCACTTTACTCTTGTATTTCATAGGGAAGATAGGAGAAATGGTTGCCATGGTTACAAAATATAAATATTTTCCCATACTTATAAATTTTACATCTGAATTCAAATATTCCCTACTGTCGGAAACTAAATACATGTCGACACAAAAAATCTGGTGTGACTAGCACAGTACACAACTTTCGATTACCGAAGATAAGAGAAAGTTGTGTGCTGTGCGCCAGTCACGCCAGATTTTTCCCTGAGCCGTTAAACACATGCAGGTGAAACTTTTCTTTTGGATCGTAGACGTTTAACTGAAAATAATTAGAAAATTATTCACTAATGGTATTAAAATTGCGTTTTTAATCTTAACTTAATAATTGGAAAATGAGAAATCAATAGACGCATGTTAAAAACTGAGAACAATATTTATTGAAGAATTTAAATCATTTTAAATTATTTTCAAAATTATATTTTATTAATTTCAAAAATTGAATAATTAAATCTCACAATTATTTTTATTATAATTCGTCATATATATTAAATTTCAACTTTTCTATTGTTGTGGTCACGGCTTGTGACGTCATGGCTTGTAACGCGACATGCTCAATCGAAGAGCGAAAAAAAGAATTTTTCTTTCTTCTTTCTTGTTTTCATATTTGCTTTACTATAATAATTCCAATGCTATTAGATTATCTAAAGTATCAATATTAACATTTTTTCATCTTCAAGGTTATCAAAATAAATTTCTTGTCAAGACCCCATTAAATCCTCCGCCCCCCCCCCCAATCATTCATTCAGAAAATATACGAAGTAATCAAATAGTTTTGTGAAGAGAGAAAGACAGACAGATACAAGACACTATCAGACGTGACCTCTTAGTGTGGTCAATGGCAGATGCAACCACAATGAAAGGTCATTGATTTGGTCTTTTTCTTTCTATATTTACTGAATTATTAATACAATATTCTTTAACGTTGTTGATTGACAAACAATCGAAATTAATGCAAATAAAACCCCCTCTAACCCTCCCTCTTTGACCTAGAGGTTAGATATGTTGACAACTAATGATCATCATTTGGATTCTAAAGGATATAAATAAATTTTGGAGTTTACTTGTTATTAATTAATATGAGCGGAAAAAAGTCACCTTCATTAAAAGTCTATTCTTTTTTAGCCAAATAGTCGGTAAAATTCTGTTTTTGAATAAAAGTTTCTTAAAAAGTCGCTGTCAATTTTAAAAATTAATAATATGAAAAAGTAAAAGAAATATCTTATCTCTCGAAATATGGCAGAGTTCTTAAGAATTTAAGGTTGTTCGGATAGTACCCCGTAAGTCATAGAATTTAAATTTTTAAAGTGAAACTTTTATTTGATGACCTCAAATTTTTTGGCTCTTCTATCAGCATGTTGCGTTACAAGGTCTGGTAATGCTTCCTGAAGCATGACGTCACAAGCCAAAAATAGGAAAGTTGAAATTTAATATATATGACGAATTATAAAAAATAATTGTGAAAGTTATTCAATTTTTTAAATTGATCAATTTTAATATAATTTAAAATGATTCAAATCTTCAATTACTAAAATAAATATTGTTCTCAGTTTTTAACATGCGTCTATTGATTTCCATTTTTTCAATTATTAAGTTAAGATTAAAAACACGATTTTAATTTTTTTAAGCTAATTAATTTTAAATATAAATAAATTTTCCCTTTATTGAAAATAGTAAAATTAATAAATTATAAAATTTGAAGAATTTATGCATAAAAAAAATTTAAATATTCGCAAATAAATAAATTTTAACATACAGTAGAACACAGCATCAATTATTATTCAATGCTTATGTTTAAAAATATTAAATATAAATATACATGATATTAAAGATCATTATTCGGAGATTCTCTCATTTAAAGAGAGTGAAGGGGGGAGTCAAGGGGGCAAACTCAAATGGCTATGACCATTATAAAAATAACTCAAACAAAAACGAAAAGAGCTGAGATTGAAATCTGCCATTTAAAGTTGTGGCGGCTTTACTTTCTGTTACTCCTTTGGTAGAAAGTTGTGTGCACCGTGCTGGTCACACCAGATTTTTTTGTGTCGAGATATATTTGGTTGCTCTTACGGCACTTTAAATTCAAACTTGACCACGCGATGATTTATGAGCTGAGCTACGAATGCTTCCACATCAGTAAAGTGGCTACTTCAAACGACTTCCACGAAAAATGTCACTGGATATACTTTAAAGAGAATCTAAAAAATAGTTGATTTATGAATTTTAAATAAAAATCTCTGGTGCAGAGTGAATTTTGAGAAAATTGCATATAATTGAAAAAGTACATCAGTAAGCACTAGTTCTTTTTGGCCGATTTTGTTTAAAAGCTTATTTAGACGAGTTCGAAAGATGCCTAACTTAAATATAAAATTTTAACCTCCTAGCTCATTTCTTTCATGGTCAAAAGTGTCTAGACAGACCAATTTGCGCGACCCACTTTTTTGGACTCAGAGGACTTCCATCAAAATCTCGACATCGAATTTTGACATGATCACAACACTATATATATAAATTTCATATAGGCCTATAGGTGGTAAGAGAAAATAAAAATTTGGTGTGATAAGCAGAGAACTCTCGATTAATGCGAAAGTTGTGCGGTTAGTCACTTCAGATTTTATTTTGTTTATTAGAGTACATATATAAAAATGTATACATTTCAAAAAAAAAAATAAATAAATAAATAAAACATTTTTAACCTACACTGAAAAAAAAAAACCTTGTAAATTCAATGGAAATCCTTCAATTCATTCCGAAACCGTAATGAAAATGCGTCAATGAGGTTTCTCGTCAATTCAATGGGATACCTTGTTAAAATAAAATTGAAGGTGCATCTTATATTTCAAAAGGTTTTCCTGTTGAAAAAAAACTGACAAGATTTCCTTTAAATTTAAAGGAAATTTGTTAAAACGAAGTTGACCGTATTTACCGTAAAATTTAAAGGAATTTTTGTTGAAACGAAATTGACAGGATTTCCTGTAAATTTTAAAGGAAATTTTGTTGAAACCAAATTGACAGGATTTCCTGTAATTTTTAAAGGAAATTTTGTTGAAACCAAATTGACAGGATTTCCTGTAATTTTTAAAGGATATTTTGTCAAAGCTAAATTTACTGGATTTCTTGTAATTTTAAAATGATTTTTCATTTATTTTTAAATTGAATTTATTTCAATCGTTACAGTGCCTAGACGGAACACAGGTTTTTGGCGTGTTGATTAATTTAAGAGATTTTTTAATTATTTATTTTAAATATATTTTTAATTTTTCTCAGGTCAAAGATATGCATTATTGTTTTACGAATGACATGAGAAAATCAAACATATATTTAAAAAATAATTAAAAATTTTTTTAATTAATCAACACGCCAAAATCCTGTGTCCGACGAGCTGTGGCAGATTGAAATAAATTCAAGTTACAATGATTTTTTTGTCAAAAACAATTTGACAGGATTTCTTATAATTTTAAAAGGATTCTTTGTATAAAGGAAATTATGTAAAAAAATCAAATTTACAAAATTATAACAAAAAAAATGTTTTTTTATTTTACGAGTTAATTACAAAAAAATTACAATTCAGTTGTAATGTACACCAAACTTATATAAATAAAATACTTTTGAAATGAATTATCAAGATGTCTTATTTTATAAATAGGCCTATTAATAAGTTTTGAAACATATTAAAATATCAAAAATATGTATTTATTTTTAGATAATATGAAAAAAAAATAGAAATGTCATTTTCAGAACCATAGGATGAATTGTTCATTTTGTAGATGCTGAATCTTCGATTTTGTATTCTGAAAAAAAAAGTTTGTTTTTTGATTCTCCAAAATTTGTTTATATTCTAAATTTTTAACTTGTTGAGGTCGGCCTGAGCCAGAAGCCCTCTTGGGCTAAGGTATTGTATTCGGTTCTTTTGTCCCTTGAAAATAAGGAATTTTATCTGAAAGAACCCTCTTTCCCACTAATGTCAATGGCCGAAAGCCTAAAACGTATGCAAGAGTTTTTTATTCAAAAAAAATAAATTGTATAAACACTAGATAAGATTTTGAAACATTTTACATTTTGTTTTTTATAACATTATATTTACCTTTTAATGTATGAAACAGACCTTCCTAAAAATCCCACTGAATTAGAATGTGATATAATTTTAAATAGTCTTCATTGAAGTCCTGCAAGTCAAGCACAAAATTTATTATAAATAATATATTAAAAGAAAATCATCATATATTTTGTAGACGTACCTTGGGTTTTGCCATAATATGTAATAAAAAAACAGGACACAAAGAAAATTTTGTTAGACGTGCCGTGAATAAAAAAAAAAAGTACAAATATTTTTCAAAATTAAAAAAGTATATATGATAAGAAAGATATCAACTCGGATTTCAGATATTCAAAGAATGAATCTGGAAAAGAAATGCTGCCTAGTCAACTCAAGCTAGTCATACTGTCTGCTAGGAGAGAATGACGAGCTTTTTGAGTTTAGAGAGGAAGCAATGGGTAGCTAGGTAGGTAGCGGGAGGGGGTTGCATTTTTTCTCAGGTAAAAATAAGAATTTAGAAGTTTTTACTGTCAAATTTAAAAGGAAACCTTGTCAATTTTCATGATTTTCTTTTTGAATTAGAACTCGATGAAATTTCCTTGTAAAAATAAAAGGAAATTTTTTCATTTTCACGGTATGAGTTTGTCATATAGAACTTGAGGCGATTTCTTGTAAAAATGAAAGGAAAATTTGTTAATTTTATGGGAAGGTTTGTTGAAAATTTTTAAAAAGGGATTTCACTTTAAATTTACAAGGTCGGTTTTTTTCCAGTGTATGAATATACATACAATATTAATAATAAATCTCAAACGATAAGTGGCCAAGCGAATTTTTTTTCTATCTCTCTCTTATTTAAGAGGAATCAGGTTTTAGTAACCGGTTGTTTTTGTTGTTGTTGTTGTTGTTTATAAGTTATATTAAATAATGAACATCTTTGACTGACCTCTCAGATGCTCAATAGATGTTGATAACAAAAAAGCATTTTTCGGGCATCTTAACTATTTCCTGTTTAAGATTGCGCTTCCTGTTTTTTTTTTTTTTAAGGTCCTTCTCGGCATCTAAGGCCATTTAGACCCCATCCCTATTTATTTCAAATGATTGTAGTCAAATCAAATGAAGAAATAAATTTTCTCGCACCCGGGATGGGAAGCGAACCCGGGACTCCGGTGCGAGAGCCCTCCTTCCTGTTAAAGAGTGACGAGTAAATCAAATCTAGATTCTTTTTGCTTTTTGGTCACCCCTAATACAATTTAGATATCCCTGAAAGCAACAAACATATATTTACGATATTCTATGTGTGCTAAATATTTAAAAATCATTCATTCGTAAAAATTAATTATTAACGAAATTATAAACAAAAACGTCAAAAACACAAGCACTGGTTGAAAATGGACTTCTTTTTCTTTTACAAGTATAAATAAAGATATGAGAATCTAAAAATATTTCTTAAATAAAGTTAGTGCCCGTGACCTACAGAGAGATTACATTAGCTTTTCAGGATAGGGTTCGCTTTTTTAATTCAATTGAAGTCCATTTTTTTCGACCGGTGCGAATGTAATGCTTTTCTTGATGAGGTTTTCGTTCATAATTTCGTTAATAATTAACAGATTTTACGAATGTAGAATGATTTTTAGAAAGCCAAAGAACTATAGAATATCGTAAATATATGTTTGTTGCTTTCAGGGATATCTAAAATTGTATTAGGGGGTGGACCAAAGCAAAAAAATTTTATTTTTCTAAACTTAAGCCGTTTGCGGCACGTCTAAATGACCTCCGATTGGAATGAAAACTTCTAAAATTTATATAAGGTTATATCATTCGCATATTTCTACGGAGTGTATGCAATGAAAATAATTTGAAATATAAATGTTATATCTATTAAAATCTATTTTTCTCTATATCTCTAAATCGTGCCTGTGGATGAAAATTCCAACTACATATCTGAATTCAGAAAGTAAAAATGCACTAGGTTCTAGACTAATCAGATTTCTTCTGTCTGCTTGTGTTCAATTTAGATGTATTTTTGAAAAATAATAGAATTAAATTTATTTTCTCCGAATATGAATTTCATTATTATTTTGGCAATATTGTTTGTGTATCGAGCCTTTAAATCCGACAGTGCAATCTCGTTTTTCTCTCTATTTTATTGAATCAAAACACGATTGCAAAGAATACAATCCAAAATTCATCTCTCTGACTTGAATGTTAAAATAATTTTACTTTCTCTGGAAAAAAAAAAACAATTTCAAAACGATGCCAGGATGCTTCTATGAATTATTATGATTAGATTTGATTAAATAACGAGGTGTTATTTGAATATAAATTATAGCAGCACAGTGGCATTTGTTCAAATGCAAATCATTGGCCAGCCCAGTCTCTTAACTAGTTGCACCTGAATGAGTATTTATTTTGTTAATTCCAGTTCAGGGAGGGTCCCGGATCTCTTTCCATTTATCTTCGAGTTGTAATTCTTCTTATCAACAATCAGGATAAAGATTTGTTCTATGTAAATTTATTTATATCCATTCTCTCCAAAACCTGTCTGATTTAAATTAAACATTACACCGCCTAATTCATAAAAGAGTATTTGAAAAGCTTTTTTCAACTAATCAATTGTTAAACGATAATATGTATTTAATCAAACTTTCTATTCATAAACACATTTAAGTAAAACTGTAGATTAACTAATATGAAATTTAAGAATATTAAGTTTGGCAACATGGCAAAAACCTCCGCCATTTTGCAAAATTCGTTGCTTTAAGCTGACATCTGGCGGAGATTGAGAAATATATTTATGTCAAACTAATTTATTTTGATCGTTTTTAATAAGATCCTTATAGAATTAATACAAATAATTGGACAAATCAATTTAAATTGTCATTTAAATGAATATGGAAAAATAAGAAAAATTTAATATTATAAAAAATAAGAAAAAGAAGCCAAAATTTGACTGAGGATGAAAAGATAAATATTTTTGGCATAGCTACTGCTTTTGGTTTATTTTAATTAAAAAAAATTTATTTCAGCAATTACCTATGTCTTTAAATTAAAACAAAATTCAAAAACAGATTTGAACACGAGTAAAGAAAAACAGACAAAATGAAAAGAAATATAAATGTCAGAGGTTAGTTTTTTCAAAATATTATAAAGCATTGAATTTCATTTGGACTAGATATTAATAAGCACACCCCTTTTTTTCAGTTTCAATGCATTCTCCAAAGGAAATGAAAAGAATTTAAATCAATTAAAAGCCATTTGGAGCTCAATAAAATAAAATTTGTATAATTACCTAAGTTTGATTTGATAAAAATTAAATATGTTTAAATATCAAATATCAATCAATCAATTAAATATGTTTGAATTCCTATCAAATATTGAAACTCAAATGTAACTAATAATAGTAACAGATTTTAAGATCTTAAAGGATTTTTTCTTTTTTTAAATAATCTACTCCCAGGCATAATCCTTTTATCTATTTGATAGGCCATATTCATAATATTGGATATTTGTATTTATTGTCTCAATACTTTGCATTATTCTGAAAATATTAATTCATCAAGATTAATAATTTGTTCATGAAAAAACATATAATACATTTGAATATTTACTTACGTTTATTTTTATTAAAAGCCTATGATATTATAGGCTATTTCAAATGTCAAGTTGTTGTGATCGAAAATTTTGAGGTTACAAAATGTTTATTAGTGAGCTTAAACAAGGGGTCTCGCCTGTCTAGTTAAAATAGGAATTTAAACAAGTATTTAGGCCTAAAATATGTTTATGAATTAAGATTTTGCTAAAATGCTTTCTAAATTCTCTTAAAACATTGTTTAGGGTTTTATGAATTAGGCGGTCACACTTTTTTGTCACCCACACTCACGCATTCACACAGTCTTTTCGGCAACTCAGGACATATAAGACATTTACGATATCCGTTATTGATTAATATACATATTTGGGATCCAGGCATTCTTATTTAAGCCATTTGGTATCTAAATAAATAAAATAAAATCATCGGGGGGGGCCGAACCCGCGACTTTTGGTATACTAGGTTAGCACCCTAACCCCTACAGCAAGCCCCGAGGGCTATCTTCAGGTTGAATTTTGAATAATGCATGTTTCTTTCAATTGTTTTGAATAACGTATTTTTTTTTTTTTTTTTGTTTTTTGTTTTTTTAGTTATTTCATCAAAAATATGTACTACAAAAAATATAATTTTTTTTTTTGTTTTCAGAATCAATGAAATATGGATATCGAATTTAAGGATCTCATCTATAAAGCCAGAAATATCAAAAATTGGCGAGGTAAGGAATTTTACAATAAGATTTTTCAAATGTTTGAAAAAATTTGCTTGAAACCCCCCATTAAAAATTTCTGCCTCCAAGGATTTCTATTTTTTATTGTTCTAAATAAAAAATTTGAAAATAAATCTATAGGACTACATTACAAATATTTCTTGACTGTAGAAGTGGCTGTGATTGACGATGTGAACAATGGCAGAAGATGGCAGCCAGGAGGAAGTGGAAGTGTCTCTACATCAAACTCCTATCAAACTCCCAAATTTACGACGTTTCGGTCCGAATTTTAATTAAATTATATAAATAGAGAAAGATTTTAAAAAAATTCATTACTTCTAACGTTTCCACCCCCTGGGATTGACCAAATTACAAATTTTATATTTTTACTTTCTCTTACCTCTATATATGTTAATATATATAGAGAGAGAAAGTATTGGATTCATGTCAAAAATTCGATGTCGAGATTTTGATGGATATACACGTTTTGAGGTCCCCTGAATCCAAAAAATCTGGTGTGACTGGCGCACAGCACACAACTTTCTCTTACCCTTCGGTAATCGAAAGTTGTGAACTGTGCTTGTCACACCAGATTTTTTGTGTCGACATGTATTTAGTTCCCGGCAGTAGGGAATATTTGAATTCAGATGTAAAATTTATAAGTATGGGAAAATATTTATATTTTGTTACCATGGCAACCATTTCTCCTATCTTCTCTATGAAGCACAAGAGTAAAGTGTGCTTCAAACAATTTTGAGGGCAAAACGAGAATATACATTTGAAAGAGCATCTAAAAAATAATTGATTTTTGAATTTTAATCAAAATCGTTAGAGCGAATTTTGAGAAAATCGAAAAAAACTGAAAAAGTACATCAGTAAAGTACTAGTACTCTTTGGCCGATTTTGATTAAAAGCTTATTTTTCCGGTCCCGGGGGCTGTTTAACTTAAATATAAAATTTCAACCTCCTAGCTCAATTCCTTCATGCTTAAAATTGAACACACACACACACACACACACAGACACACACACACACACACAGACAGACCATGTCGCAAAAACCACTTTTTTGGATTCAGGGGACCTCAAAACGTGAAGATCCATCAAAATCTCGACATCGAATTTTTGACATGAATCCAATACTTTCTCTCTCTATATATATTACATATATACATAGGTAAGAGAAAGTAAAAAGTGGTTTCGCGACATGGTCTGTCTGTCTATGTTTCTGAACAAAATATCTCAAGAACGAAAAGAGCTATGAAGTTGAAATTTTATATTTAAGTTAGGCGCCCCCATGGCATGTGACACGAAGCTTTTGAACAAAATTGGCCAAAGAGTAGTAATACTTTACTGATGCACTTTTTCAGTTTTTTTCGATTTTCTCAAAATTTGCTCCAACGATTGTTTTTTAAATTCAAAAATCAATTATTTTTTAGATTCTCAATAAAATGTATATTCTCATTTTGTCATTGAAATCTTCTGAAGACCACTTTACTCCTGTACTACATAGAAAAGATAGGAGAAATGGTTGTCATGGTAACAAAATATAAATATTTTGTCATACTTATAAATTTTACATCTTGAAAATCGAATGTACCGTACGTACTGTCGGAAACTAAATACATGTCGAGACAAAAAATCTGGTGTCACACCAGATTTTTCTGATATAAGGCTGTCTCTGATATATCATTATAACCTATAAAATTAATGTAAAATAATTTAATTAAATTTATATTTATATAATTATATTTTTTATTTTAATTATAATTATAATTATATTATAATTATTAATTCATTTTAATTATTTTACATTAATTTTATAGGTTGTAATGATATATCAGAGACACAGGGCCCGATCTAGGGGGGAGGGGGCAGTGGGTGCCTGTGCCCCGGGCGGCAGATATTAGGGGGCGGCAATTAAAGAAAGATTTACTCAAAAAAAATAAAAATAAAATAAAAAAAAAGATTTTTAAAAAAATGCTTTTATTTAAATTGAACTAAAAAGAGAGAAATAAGAAAGAAATAATTTAATTGTTCTTGTTAAAATTTTTTAATATTTATGACAAAATAAAAGCGTGGAGCGCTTCGAAGTGATTCCAAGGCTCGCGCCCCACGCTTTTATTTTAAGTCATAAATATTAAAAAATTTTAACAAGAACAATTAAATTATTTCTTTCTTATTTCTCTCTTTTTAGTTCAATTTAAATAAAAGCATTTTTTTAAAAAATCTTTTTTTTATTTTATTTTTATTTTAAGCTTTTTAGTCTTTTAGTCTTATCAAAAATCATCAATATGATAAAGTACCACATTAGTTTGGCCTGTATTGATTTGGTTCAATTGAAAAATTATTCATTATCATAAAAAAATGACTCGTAAATATCAAAATTCAAAACTATAGTTAATAGGGCCTTATTTGCGTGAGGCTTCAAATAAAGTACCACATTAGTTTGGTCTATTTTGATCAAAACCACCATATAGTGGCGTCATCAAAAATGACTCTTAAGTATTACATTTCACACCTCTAGCCCATCGGGAAGTCTTTTGAAATTACATTAATTCACGAAGGGTTTCAAATAAAGTACCACATTAGTTTGGTCTATTTTGATCAAAACCACCATATAGTGGCGTCATCAAAAATGACTCTTAAGTATTACATTTCACACCTCTAGCCCATCGGGAAGTCTTTTGAAATTACATTAATTCGCGAAGGGTTTCAAATAAAGTACCACATTAGTTTGGTCTATTTTGATCAAAACCACCATATAGTGGCGTCATCAAAAATGACTCTTAAGTATTACATTTCACACCTCTAGCCCATCGGGAAGTCTTTTGAAATTACATTAATTCGCGAAGGGTTTCAAATAAAGTACCACATTAGTTTGGTCTATTTTGATCAAAACCACCATATAGTGGCGTCATCAAAAATGACTCTTAAGTATTACATTTCACACCTCTAGCCCATCGGGAAGTCTTTTGAAATTACATTAATTCGCGAAGGGTTTCAAATAAAGTACCACATTAGTTTGGTCTATTTTGATCAAAACCACCATATAGTGGCGTCATCAAAAATGACTCTTAAGTATTACATTTCACACCTCTAGCCCATCGGGAAGTTTTTTGGAATTACATTAATTCGCGAAGGGTTTCAAATAAAGTACCACATTAGTTTGGTCTATTTTGATCAAAACCACCATATAGTGGCGTCATCAAAAATGACTCTTAAGTATTACATTTCACACCTCTAGCCCATCGGGAAGTCTTTTGAAATTACATTAATTCACGAAGGGTTTCAAATAAAGTACCACATTAGTTTGGTCCATTTTGGTAAAACCAAACTCACAATTTGCGTCATCAAAAATGACTCTTAAATATCAAATTTCACACCTCTAGCTCATCGGGAAGTGTCCTTAACAAAGCCATAAAGTTGGTGACCTTGAAAGAGTAAGTTAAATAAAAGCATTTAAAAAGGTAAAATGATATGAATTTTGTACAGAAAATTTTAAGAATGGGGTGGCAAATTAAATTTTGCCCCCCCCAAAAAAAAAAAAAATCTCGTAGTTCCGGCCCTGCAGAGACAGATTCAAAGATAAAAACTAAAATCTAATACAAATGGCCGCCTAAATGTTAGGTTATGTTAAAAAAAAAAAACCCGTGGCCCGTCACTCTCGCCTGTCTAGCACGCATGAAAGGTCTCAGGCCCGCGAGAAATGAAAAAAAAACAGCGGGTTTACACCACACGCGCACAAGTGGGTTTGGTGGCGGGCGCGACCTGCACGTTAGTAAGCGACAGACAGGCCGTGGTGACCTGCGGGTTTGGCCTCTCAAAAATAACCGTTCGTGTACGGCCTGTAATTTTAAATAGTGCCTTTTCTTTGATTATAAACTAAACTAATTTTTGTTTTATAATAAGTAGACCTATTTTATTTTTATTTTTTTTTTTTTAGAAAGAAAAAAAACAATTTTAAACCATGTGAATGGACATTTCCGTTCGGGAGAATTGACAGCCATTTTGGGTCCATCAGGAGCTGGAAAGACCTCACTGATTAAAATCCTTTCCGGATATAGGTAGCCTAATCTTATTTAATTCTCTCTCTCTCTCTCAATTCAGTGAGTATATTTAAAAAAAAAAAAAATTTTTCCTCTCTTAAATTTCTTTTTTAATCAACAATAACTCCCACCCCTGTGATTGAGAGGTGACAAATGTCATTGTGTGGTTTTATGTAACCACAATGCAAGTGAAACTTCTTTTCGGTTCATAGGCGTTAAATTTTCAGAAAATTATTCAATTAAGGGTATTAAAATCGCGTTTTTAATATTAATTTAATAATTGGAAAATGGGAAATCAATAGACGCATGTTAAAAACTGAGAACAATATTGAAGATTTAAATCATTTTAAATTATTTTAAAAATTATATTTAAAAAGTGAATAATTAAATATCACAATTATTTTTTTATAATTCGTCATATATATTAAATTTCAATTTTTCTATCTTTGTCGTCACGGCTTGTGACGTCATGACTTGTAACGCGACATGCTGATAGAAGAGCGAGGCCATCAAATAAAAGTTTCACTTAAAAAAAAAAAAAAAAAATAGATAATCACCCGCATTTGTAGATTCTACCAGAATACTGTTGAGCAGAGTTGGGTTTTATACACGATTTTACAGTTTTATACAAAAATCGCGGATAAAACTTGTATAAAACGTATAAAATGTATAAAACTTGGATGCACATGCGCAAACCCGACGAGGAAGGAAATTCAAATAAAATTTTATTTTTCAATTATTAACATTTTGATTATATTATTCACTAAATAAAAAGCAAACAACATCGTCAATGCTTCAAAACATTATAAAATATGAAAAGCTTTTAAGCTGTTTTTTTAGGGGCCGTTCACACTGGGCGATATTATCGCTAGCGATTGTTGCTAGCGATAGTCGCGAGCGACCCGCACCAGCTGATTCAATGGAATCTGAATGGGGGCGATAAAAAGCGTTCACACATGCGCGATATTCTCCCAGCGACACGCGAGATATCGGCATCGCTGCTGCTTGCTATCGCCCGGCGCGACTATCGCCGCGATAAAATTAAATTAAAACATGGCAGCCAAGAGAGAAAACATCTCAACTAAGGGAGATTTCATAAATAAAATCAATATAAATATTAGATAGCTTTATTCTCGGCCAATTTTCTTAAAAGGAGTTAAAAACTTTAAAAAAAAAAAAAAATAAATGAAATCTTATACTCATAAGGTAATTAATTATTTTATATAAAAATTTTTTGACATTTAAATTTTGAATATTTTATTACCTTAATCTTATTTTCAGATTATAAAAAATATTTTAAACTTAAAAAACTTCTAACTTTAGCTAATAATTGTAAGTTAAAAACAATATTCTAATTTTAAGAGTAAAAATTCAAATTTTTTTAATAAATTGATGTGTAATAAATAAATATTTTTATAAATAAATTAATTCTTCTTTCCATAAATATTGAAGAAATAATCAAATAGGTAGAAAGAATGAGCAAAGCAGCTAGTTTATATTTCAATTTATTAATAAATTAGGGCCAACGTTTCGGTCACATATGGGACCATCTTCAGGGCCAGGTTAATGTCTGAAAATATATATAATCCTCGACAAGTTATATTGGGCATACACAATTCCACGTAGCTCAATCATGATAAAGCCTCAAATTTTATTATTATCATACCATGGACAGAGATTGAATGACTTCACTAATAATACATTGTATATCACATAAAAGGAATTTGATTGAAAATTATATGAATAGAATATATACGATTTGCCACCCTAATTTTATAGAAAATAATATTGAAAAATTAAAGAATAAACTGATTAATAATCAATATCCTGTTAACTTCGTTGATTATACAATATTTCATTATATTAAGAAAAAACATAAAACAGATACATGTTCACAACATCGGTCTAATAAAAGTGAGAATAATCAAGTTATTTCATATTATGGATCTTTACCCTATATTAAAGGGGTTTCATTTATGGTTTCTAAAATACTTAAAATGAACAAAATAAATCTCGCTTTTAGGTATGAAAAACCTATCAGTGTATTTTTTAATAATAAATCAAGGATTGAAAAATTTGAAAAGTCAGGAGTTATATACAGGATTCGATGTAATTCTTGTCTAAAAAGTGGTAAAACCTTATACTATTTTGGAGAAACTGGTCGCCGTTTAAAAATAAGAATTAAAGAACATTTAAATTCTTGTTTCAAATTATCACCGGTTAGTGCATTGTCCCAACATTTTATTGAGGAAAGACACGAATGGGATTTTGATAATGTGTGTGTTTTGGGTCATGAAAAAGAAGTCAACCGAAGGAAATTTAAAGAATCCCTATTTATAATTAAAAACATCAATGAAGCAGTTAATTTTAAATGCGAAAGTGAACTTTCTTCAATTACATATTCAAATATTATTGAACAAGTGTAAATGATATATATATACACATGAATAGGTTTATCATATATTGAAATTATGCAATTTCTTATATAATGAATTATTTTTATTTTTATTTTTTTCAATTGCATATATTTTTATATTTTTGTTTAATATTTTTTTGGCATTATTTTATTTTGAAATTTTTTATTGACATATTAAGCTTATGTTTATTTAAAAATTTTTTTGAATTTTCAATTTTGAAATCACTATTTTTATTAATTTATTTAATTTTTTATTTATTAAATGGCGAAGAAATTATTAGGTATTTATATTTTTTATTTATTTTTTTAAAAAAATGTATTTTTTTGTGTATATATATCATATAACTTTTTTTAGTGCTCTGAAGATGGCCAACTTGTAAAGCCGAAAGGTCAATAAATTTATGCCTCAGCACTAATCAATTTACTTTTTATTTTTTTCACTCTTTGTGAATAGTATATACCAATTTCATCGTGGTTTTTTATTGTCCTCACCATACCTCTTTTTTTCTGAAAAGGAATTTCAATAATCAGGACTACGCCATTATTACTGTTAATAATAGTAGAATTTGAGGCTTTATCATGATTGAGCTACGTGCAATTGTGTATGCCCAATATAACTTGTCAAGGATTATATATATTTTCAGACATTAACTGAAGATGGTCCCATATGTGACCGAAACGTCGGCCCTGGTTTATTAATAATTTGAAATATAAACTAGCTGCTTTGTTCATTCTTTCTACCTATTTGATTATCAACACTCAGCTATATACCTCCTTCAAATTAAAGAAATAGGCCTATAATATTTTTAATCTTTATTTTTCATTTTATTCCTTTTAATCAGAAACTTTTTTTTTACATTTTTGGTATTATTATTACAATCACATTGCCCTTGATCAATGACTGAAAGCAGAGAACAAGCCTCTCACCCCCTATTTATCGCATACGACTGTCGCGCTAGTGTGAACCTCCCTTGCGATATGTCGCTCCGACATATCGTTAGCAACAATCGCTAGCGATAATATCGCCCCAGTGTGAACGGCGCCTTAGGGGGGGATTGGTTTTTTTACAGTTTTATACTTTTTATACATCGGCCTAGTTTTATCCGCGATAGTTTCATACATGTATAAAACCGTGTATTATACTCGGCGGGATAAAACCTGCCAACTCTGCTGTTGAGTTAAAAAAAAAAGAGAAATTTGAAAGAAAAATTTATTTATATTCATTGGGCTAGATGGTTATTGTTAAATTTTTTATGTTTTGGCAGTCTATCCGGTGTGAAAGGCTATTTGGGCGTTGGTGGCTATCCACGTGACGAGAGACTTTTTAGAAAATATTCCTGTTATATCCGTCAAGAGGATGTCCATCAGCCATTGCTCACCGTTCAGGAGATAATGGAATTGGCAGCTGCTCTTAAACTCAAGCCAAGTGACGTCGACAAGAATCATCGCAAATTGGTTTGTATATTTTTTATTTTTTATTTTTTTTTAAGAAAAAAGACTTTATTCGGCAAAAAATTATTTATTAAAGTGAAACTTTTATTTAATGACCGCTCTTCTATCAGCTTGTTGCGTTACAAACCGTGACGCTACATGCCATGACGTCACAAGCCGTGACCACAACAATAGAAAAGTTGAAATTTAATATATATGACGAATTATAATAAAAATAATTGTGAGATTTAATTATTCAATTTTTGAAATTGATAAAATATAATTTTGAAAATAATTTAAAATGATTTAAATCTTCAATAAATATTGTTCTCAGTTTTTAACATGCGTCTATTGATTTCTCATTTTCCAATTATTAAGTTAAGATTAAAAACGCGATTTTAATACCATTAGTGAATAATTTTCTAATTATTTTCAGTTAAACGTCTACGATCCAAAAGAAAAGTTTCACCTGCATGTGTTTAACGGCTCAGGAAAAAAATCTGGTGTGACTGGCGCACAGCACACAACTTTCTCTTACCTTCGGTAATCGAAAGTTGTGTTCTGTGCTTGTCACACCAGATTTTTTGTGTCGACATGTATTTAGTTCCCGGCAGTAGGGAATATTTGAAAATTGAAAAATTGAATAATTTTTAAATTGATAAAATATAATTTTTAAAATAATTTAAAAAGATTCAAATCTTCAATTACTAAATAAATATTGTTCTCAGTTTTTAACATAAGTCTATTGATTTCCCATTTTCCAATTATTAAGTTAAGATTAAAAACGCGATTTTATTAGCCTTAATTTTCTGAAAATCTTCATTCACTTGCATCGTGGTTTCATAAAACCACACAATGATTTTTTCCTATGTCAACGTTTTGGGGACTATACCTCACCCATCCTCAGGATCTTAAAATACAGCATACCAACAAAACTTTACACAAACGTAAAAGACAATAAAGTTTTAAGGTCCTGAGGATGGGTGACGTTTAGTCCCCGAAACGTTGACATTTTTCTCCATACCATTTTTTTACATTTTTTTTTCTTTTTTTGGGTAGTGTTTGTATTTTTTGAAAGGAATTTCCTTTCAAGGTCACCCATTTAAAAAATGTTCAGATTTTTTTGTTTTTTGTTATATCAATGAGAAAATAAACAACTCAATGCTTAAATATTTATCCACTCATCATCAACTCTACACTCATTTTCTTATATAATAAATTCAATCTATAATTTTGTTGAATGACGTCATCGTCACTCAGACAACAACAAACAAAAAAAAATATAATTAGAAATCGTTGATTTATTAGATTTCATGATTAATTATACAAAAAAAAGTTATCCTTGACCTCTCACTCAGAGGTAAAGCAAGGGTTTCTTGTGCTAGGAGTCTGTATAAAACAAACAACCTCTATAAACAGAATCAAAATCATAAACAAAAATCGCAACAAAATGAGATCTAAAAAAAAATGGAAACAGAATAAATCAAAATAAAAAAAAACATCAATTTAAAAAAAAAAAAATCAAAACATCAAAACTGTGGAGCAGTGGTTCCCAACCGGTGTGCCCCGGGTGCCGCGTGATTGCCTTAGGGGTGCCGCGAGATATTGGAATAAATAAAAAAAAAAAAAAATTTATTAATAGTTTAATTAAAGGATATAATAGGTCGTCAACGGTTACTCGAAGATGGCAGTGAGTGTAATTTATGAAAAAATTCAAAAAATTTATTTCTTGAATTTTTTTTTATTTCCAGAAATAAAAAAGTAAAAAATTAAATTTTTTTTTTATTTCTAGAAATATTTTTATTTATTAATCTTTGTGCTTATTCCACACTCAAAACTAAGTTCACCAAAGAGTGAGGCGTCGGTGGCTACTTTTTGGCTTCAACGGAGGGATAATAATAAATAAAATTAAAATTAGAATGATGAAGGAAGAGAGGATGTCAGCCAAAAAAGGAGCCTCTATCGAATAAAAATCTCCAATCAGAAAACGTTTCGGGTTTAATTAGATAAAACCATCATCAGTTCTTTAGAGCTGAAATGAGCATAAATAATAATTGTAATACAACAACATAAAATATTTTTTAAATTATAAAAAACATCAGATCTTACATTATTGGCAATCTCAAGATGCACACCATTGAGATGCAGATAGAGTTGTTATATATAAATATATATATATATATATTTATATACAAAATTATATAATGTATATGTTTATATATAACAACTCTATCTGCATCTCAATGGTGTGCATCTTGAGATTGCCAATAATGTAAGATCTGATGTTTTTTATAATTTAAAAAATATTTTATGTTGTTGTATTACATTATTATTTTGTCATTTCAGCTCTAAAAACTGATGATGGTTTTATCTAATTAAACCCGAAACGTTTTCTGATTGGAGATTTTTATTCGATAGAGGCTCCTTTTTTTTTGGCTGACATCCTCTCTTCCTTCATCATTCTAATTGCTGAACAGCCACTTCTATTATCAACAAAATTAAAATTATTTACGCAAGTAAATAAAATAATAGTTTACAAACTTACGTGAGTGACTCATACGATTTAGATTTATCGTATTTACATCGTATTTAGATTTTAAAACGTGCATGTCCGAGACATCAGCACCCATGCACTGTACCTACCCGAAATTCGAATGAGTAGTTCATAGTCTAGAATTGCACCATTTCACTATTAATTTGTCTAAAATTTTTTCCGGGAAGGCCCCCGGAAGCACCCCCCTTCCATTGGTAAGTAATATATTTAGCGTTCCCACACTGAAAATTTTGCCACTTCACCACTGCATATAAAATTTCATTTCAAAATTCCAACGGGAAGTTACCTAAATGGAGCGTGACAGACAGACAGACGGACATAAGCGAATTATATATATAGAGATTTTTCCAATTCAAATGTTCCGTAGTGTCGGAAACTAAATACATGTCGACACAAAAAATCTGGTGTGAATGGCTCACAGATCACAACTTTCGATTACCGAAGGTAAGAGAAAGTTGTGTGCTGTGCGCCAGTCACACCAGATTTTTTTTATTCAAGTAAGGGTGCCGCTGGTGCTTAAGAGTGCCTAATGTTAGTCCCAAGGATGCCGTGGGCTTCAAAAGGTTGGGAACCACTGCTGTGGAGCATTCCCCAAATAAACCCCTGAGTGATAATTATTAGTATTAGGTAGATGTAGGCAGCCAGCAAGTGATAAAAAAAAAACTCTATTTGATTATCGTCAACGTTTCGGAATCACATCGATCCCATCTTCAGGACCTACGGACATCAAATTTTTTTTTTTTTATTTGGTGTTAATTTGGCAAAATACTAACAATATTTTTTTATAAAAACAAAACACTGTTATTGTTGCTTAGATAAATTTTTAGATGACCGTAGGTCCTAAGATGGGATCGATGTGATTCCGAAACGTCGTCGATAATCAGTGTTTTTTTTTTTTTTTTTTATCACTTGCTGGCTACCTAATACTAACAAAAACTTTAAAGCCAAAGCGTTAAATAGTGTTAAAAATGTTAATGTCATGTCTAGGGGTGCCTTTAATATTTTAACGTCGTGCTTAACCTAAAAAAAGTAAGGTTATGATTTTGATAGTTTTAAAATAAAAGCAGCAACATGTTAACGTCGCTGTTAAAACTTTATTTTAAACGCTGATTGTTTTTACATTAGCCTACTTTTTAACACTTAATTTTAAATTTTAATGTCTGTTTTTAGAGAATAGACCTGAATGTATGGGATTTATATTCAGAAAAAATTGCTAGTGTGGAGCAGGGGCGTATATAGGGGGGGGGGAGCGAGCCCCCCCAAAATTTCCCGCAATGCGGAAAACTTTGGTTCCTCGAAAAAAAAAAATTTTTGAGATCAGCCGCCCCCCCCCCCCGAAAAAAATTTCTATATACGCCCCTGGAGTGGAGGGGGATCTATGGTGGGAAACGCTGGGACGCCATAGGCGGGCGACATGGCTAGTGCATTATTTTTATAAACAAGACATCAACGGATTTGCACTTCAACGCTTCATAATCGCAAAAAATGTTTGAGTGAAAATTCATTGATTGTTGAATCGATGGTTCGATTCCTGGTTTAAGCAATTTTTTTTTTTTTTTTTTTAGTACTAATATAAATTAATTTTAATTTATTTATTAGTATTATTAATTAATCTAACACTGGAAAATTTTATTTTATTTTTTTTTTTAAATAGAGGTACATATATTTTTAATTAATTTATATATATTTTTTTTCTCGTAACAAGTAGATAATAACGACCTCTGACTTCTTCACTTTGAGTGATAATTTTTTTTTTCTCTAGATTGAAGGGATTCTTCATAATCTTGGGATTAGTTACGCAACAGACACACGAACTGAACGTCTTTCTGGTGGCGAAAAGAAACGGCTCTCTATAGCCTTGGAACTGATCAATAATCCCAGTATATTCTTTTTAGACGAGCCCACAAGGTAGGCAACCAAATGAGCAGTGGAAATGTTAAATCCCCAAATGGGACTTTCTTTTTTTTTATTTTGTTGAAAAATAACTGTCTGTCACGCTTTGTTTGGAGAAGATTCTCAACAGGAAAATTATTCCTATAACTTTATGAGTTATTAATTGTTCAAGTATATGAGGAAACATATCGTAACAATTCTTCCTGTCCGAAATAACGTTTTGCACCCTAATAGAGGATGTTCGAGAGAATACAGAAAAAATAGTCGGGTTTTGGGGAGGCTCAAAATTTGCCCATTGAAAAATCAAAGCCAATTAATTGTAAGTTCCGGGTTGACCGAGCCGGAGCTCGGTTTTTTTTTTTTATAAAATGTAAAAAACTAATAAAAGTAGATCAGTAAAGCAGCTCCGGATTTATTTATTCAATTCTCAATTTTCAATAAAATTAATAATAATCACAAATTAGTATTTTAATAATAGAATTTAAATAATAGGTATTTTTCTACTAATTGGTCTTGTTGACATTATTAAATTAAATACATTGTAATTATTGATAAAAAAAATAAATTTACAAAATTGCACATTAATTAAAATTTAAATATTCATAGAGAAATATATATATATATATAATTCGCTAATGTCCGTCTGTCTGTCTGTCACGTTCTATTTAGGGGGGGAGTCATATCCCGAGACGCCGCCTGCCAGGGCCTAGCGTGGTACGGTTGACGGAGGCAACTCTACCGCAGCTAGTACATAAATATTTCTCTATACATTTCCCTATGGGAGAAATCGTAACTTTAAGAATTAATAACTCAAAAAGTTATGGGAATTTCGGGATGAAAATAATTTTCCTGTAATCCCGAGAAGGTCCTCTTTATGCATAAAAAATTTCATTTCAAAATTCCAACAGGAAGCACACATACTATTTAAATCCCATCAATAAAGAACACTCACATGCCGGGTTGCAAGAAAACAGTTCTGTAAACATTTAAAAGTCTGTTAGTAAACATCGCTTTGGGCTTTAAAATTATAGGCTGTTGCTAAAGCAGCTTTAAAGGAACTGTTAACTATTCCCTACTGTTAAGATATATAGATAGATGCAAAACGATTGGGCCCGCGAAAATGACAGCTCTCTATGTAGTTGGCCAAGTTGACCGCAAGGGCGCATTGTCAAATTGTATAATTTATAATAGTACCAAAATTATAAAAGAAATAAAAATAGTAATTATATTTGTATTCTTTAAATTTCAATTGTTAATATTAGGTTACAAAACAAAAAAATGTTTAAATATTTAAATATCGTAAAATAAAAATAATAAATACGTTGGTAGATCTGGCTGTCAGATGTTAAATTATAAAGAAACTGGGAATATACTATAACCTCACTTTTTCTCTTCGTCAGATGAATATCTATAATAATGAATAATATCGCTTAATGCGTTTCAGAAACTAAAGAAAACTCAATTAAATTAATGTATTTCTATCTTACCTCTCTCGCGTGATAATATAGTCACTAAATTATTGTTTATTTCAATGAAACAAATCAGGTTAGTGGATACTTTATAGTTTTAAGGTCCGAATTTCAGCATTTAGTTTATATACAGCTTTTACGAACCAATCATCTTTAAATACGTTCTTGCAACCCAAAATTATTTAGCGGAAGGTTTAAACGACAAAAAGCGTTTAACGAGCCGTTAAATACGTTCTTGCAACCCGGCAACAGTCTTGTTAAATTTTAATTTTGTGTTGGATTTAAAATACTATAATAAATTTAAATTAATATAATAAAAAATAATTTGTCCTTCATCTTGTATGTAGTTTATTATTTACTATACCGATCAGGGGCGTATATAGGGGGGGCGAGGGGGGGCGAAAAAATTTCGGTTCCGCGGGCGAAAAATTTTATTTCTATATACGCCCCTGATACCGATAGTTATAACAATTGAATATTCTCTCCCCCTCATTTTGTTTTATATTATTAATCGCTAGTGTTTTGATTTTTTGTTGTCTAGTGGGTTGGATGTTGTGAATGCAACGCTATGTTTACGTATCTTGCGCGAATTGGCCCATTCGTGTACTCCACGTACAGTAGTGTGTACTGTACATACGCCAAGTGCCAGTCATTTTGAATTTTTCGATCATGTCTACGTTGTCAGTGGTGGCAGATGTGTCTACCAGGGAACTCCAAAACAACTTGTAGGATATCTATCATCTCTATCGCTGCCATGTCCAATCAGCTACAATCCTGCCGATTACGGTTTGTTCTACTTTTATCCTTTTTATTTTTATTTTATCTTATATATATATAAATGGCCTCAGTAGCCGGAAGGGAACTAATTTAAATTTTGTTAAAAAGAAAAATAGACTGATGTGGTTTTAAGATTTTTTTTAAGGTCCAGCAGAGGCTTGTGTTGCTAATTTCACGCCTTAATTAGGCCTTTAACTACTAGGGAATTTACTTATTCCACTTAGGGCTGATTGCTTCACTTCTAGTCAACTAGTAAACTTATCAGATTGATAGAAAATCATCAATATTAGAAAACAAGAACCTTCGAGTTAAAAAGAAATGAAGTTTTTTTTTTTGCTTATTATTTTCTGTTCCTGATGCATCTGAAGAAAATTTTGTAAATTGGCAAATTAATAAAGACATTATAATTAAAAATTCTCCTAATAATAATAAAGACATCATTTATAGAAAAAATTAAAAATTAATTGTTTTAACAAAAATTTTAATTTCCAAAAAAAAAAAAGAAAAAATTAACAATGCTTGTGTTGCTAATTTCACCCCTTATTATTATTATTTTTGCCTTTATTGGCTCATATAAATTATAAGGTAACTCGGGAGAAGACGCAAATTTGTTGATAGTACTTTTATGCGACGATATATGGAATATATAAATATAATAATATAAATATAAATGCAATTAATAAATATTATTATAATTAATAATAAATAAATGCAATTAATTATGAGAGTAAAAATCCATTAACAATGAAAATTAATAAAAGAACGTAATAATAAATTATTAATGAAAAATATTAAAAAGTAAAATAATAATACTAATTCACTAGATAGAGCAAAAAACCCTCGGGCCAATTGAATGACTTTCTTTAATATTAAATTTCTTAATTATTTTCATACTAAGAAGAGAATTAACTTGTCTAAATAACCAATCAAATATTGGACAATAAAGGGTATTTTTTTCATGATATTATTTCTATTTTCAACGTACTAATCGAAAAATCCTTCAAGTGTAGCGTCTTCCCCCAAGTTGCCTTACATAAATTTGTGTTACATTTTTTTTTTATTAATACTTTATTTACATTTATTTATTTATTTTAAGGTGAGCGCGTCTCGGGGTGCTAATTTTGGAGGTTTCCATCGGTATTCTTTGCATTTGTATATTCTATGAATGCAAACAAATCCTCGCAGGCACTGGTTTTTCTTAAATATGGAGAAATAACCTCTATTAAAATGTTTAATGTCGTAGAAGACGATTCACTACCGAGTTACTCTAGGCGGCAAGAGATGGCGTTAGTTTTTCCCATAGGAAATGAAAACAAGGGCATCTCGGGGTGCTAATTTTGGGAGATTGCAGCAGCCACAATTTTGAAGCTATCGACCTCAAATTTTTTTAATTAAAGCTATTTAAAATATCTACATCTTATAGAAGCCCGTTTTTTTGATTTTCAAAAAAATAAAATTTTTTTTTAGATTAATCGCATTAAATAAAAGATATTTTTAAAAAATTCGCTCTATATCTT
>JAKCPI010002542.1:0-37880 GCA_023213315.1 Euborellia annulipes
AATTCACTACAACGATTTTTTTAAATACATAAATCAACTATTTTTTAGAGGTTCTTTCAAAATGTATATTCTCATTTTGTCATTGAAATCTTCTGAAGCCCACTTTACTCTTGTACTCCATAGAAAAGATAGGAGAAATGGTTGCCAAGAGTAACAAAATATAAATATTTTCCCATACTTATAAATTTTACATCTTGAATTCTAATATATCCACGGAAATCGACAACAAAAAATCTGGCATGACAAAAACTGGAACACAACCTTCGATTACCGAAGGTAAGAGAAAGTTGTGAGCTGTGCGACCAGTCACACCAGATTTTTTGCTCTTGAGTGTATAATGTTAAAGTGAATATCAAGTTTACTCTATTACAAATATTTTAATATCTCTCTCTACTTACATGTCATAATACTCAGATTAAACGGGGGAGATCTTATTAATTTCTTGCTAAATTGAATTATTTGTTGCTTTGAGTGGGGGATGGTATTAGCATTTGCAGACGTTTTTCTTCTCGGGCCAGAGAGAGAGAAAAGCAGAGAGAGAATATTTGGTCCACAGGTAATGAGAGACGACTGCTCCATTCCGCATTGCATTGCATCCCCTCCCCTCCCCTCCCTCTCTTTCTCTCTTCAAAGAGCAGAACAGGTTCCTCCTCGTCCCCCTTTTTTCATAAACATTGTATATATCTATATATCTAATAATAAAACTGTTCCACTTTGAAAATGTTTTATTTATTAATATTTTTTTTTTTTTTTTTTTTTAAATAATTTTCCCTCTCATTCCTTTAATTTTATTTAAATTCATATACTGTAGTGTAGCTGCAGAGTTTTGTATATATTTGTAAATATAATTAATAAGAAAATGAAAAGTGAAATTAAAAATTGGCTTTTCGCGGAAAAAAATTAATCCTTAAAAAGGAATTTTTTGCTTATTATTAAAATAATATTAAAATCTATATTAAGTTGCGCGTCTCGAAAAGCCGTTAGAAGATGATTGACTACCGAGTTACTCGAGGCGGCAAGAGATGGCGTTAGTTTTTCCCATAGGAATACAAGGGATTGATTCCATTTCATTTGAAAGTTTCCAGCTAATTAATTAAGGGTAAAAAATTAATTATTTTTTAACACAATGATTACTAATTTAATTATCTATATGATATAGAGCGAATTTTTTTTTAAATATCTTTTATTTAATGCGATTAATCTAAAAAAAAATTTATTTTTCGAAAATCAAAAAAAGGGCTTCTATAAGTTGTAGATATTTTAAATAGCTTTAATTTAAAAAAAGATTTGAGGTGGATAGCTTCAAAATTGTGGCAGCTGGAATCTCCCAAAATTAGCACCCCGAGACGCGTACCTTAAGACATTCAATACAAAGTAATATAGCCAAAAATTTTACTAGCCACCTTGGCGTCTAGCCAGAAGGGCTGAAAATCAGCATCGGCACCCCAACCAGATGCGATCTTCTAAAACCTGCATGGTCAAATTATCTCAGAAACTATGAGGGTTAGAGCCATAAATTCTTTTTCTTTTTTGTTTTTAAGGGCATCTTAACACCTCTTTCAGCTACTAACGGGACCACGGGGAGCAAAGCCCTTCTATTGTAAATGAAAATACCTGATATGTACTATCTGTATCAGTCAAAAAAATCCGCGCTAGCAGTGCACCCTACCGGTGAGAGAAACAACCAAAACCAGATTTTTTGTGTCGACATATATTTGGACCGTTTATTTTGAAAGTGGTGTAAGTCCATTAAAAAAAAAAAAATGAGATATCACATAATTTATGCTTAAATTAATGTAAATTTTCTATGTATAACTAGCTAGTGGTAAATTTCTTAAAAAATTCCCATGTTTTGTACATTTGAAAATTGGTCAGTAAATAGATTTCTTAATAAACAGATATGTTAACCTTTCATTTTCTCGAAACAATAGAAAATGGACTTACACCACTTTCAAAATAAACGGTCCATTTGGTTCCAGACAGTACGGAATATTTGAATTCAGATGTAAAATTTATAAGTATGGGAAAATATTTATATTTTGTTACCATGGCAACCATTTCTCCTATCTCTTCTATGGAGTACAAGAGTAAAGTGGTCTTCAGAAGATTTCAATTGCAAAATGAGAATATACATTTTTAAGAGCATCTAAAAAATAATTGATTTTTTTAATTTTAATCAAAATCGTTGGAGCAATTTTTTTTGAAAATCGAAAAAAACTGAAAAACTATTTCAGTAAAGTACTAGATTTTTTTTTTTTTGGCCGATTTTTGATCAAAAGCTTATTTTCACGCTCAAGGGGGCTGGCTAACTTAAATATAAAATTTCCAGCTTACTAGCTCAATTTCTTCATACTTAAATTTTTACTTTCTATTACCTATGTATATATGCAATATATATATAGAGAGAAAGTATTGGATTCATGTCAAGAGATTCGATGTCGAGATTTTGATGGATCTTCACGTTTTTGGGGTCCCCTGAATCCAAAAAAGTGGTTTTCGCGACATGGTCTGTCTGTGTGTGTGGTGTGTGGGTGGGTGGTGGGTGTGTGTGTTCAATTTTAAGCATGAAGGAATTGAGCTACAAGGTTGAAATTTTATATTTAAGTTAAACATCTCCCGGGACCGGAAAAATAAGCTTTTAATCAAAATCGGTCTAAGAGTACTAGTACTTTTACTGATGTACTTTTTCAGTTTTTTTCGATTTTTTCTCAAAATTCGCTCTAACGATTTTGATTAAAATTCAAAAATCAATTATTTTTTAGATGTTCTTTCAAATGTATATTCTCGTTTTGCTCTCAAAATTGTTTGGAAGCACACTTTACTCTTGTGCTTCATAGGAAAGATAGGAGAAATGGTTGCCATGGTAACAAAATATAAATATTTTCCCATGTTTATAAATTTGACATCTTAAATTCTAATATATTGGCAGAAACTAAATATATGTCGACACAAAAAAAATCTGGTGTGACAAGCACGAGAACACAACTTTCGATTACCGAAGGTAAGAGAAAGTTGTGTGCTGTGCGCCAGTCACACCAGATTTTTCTTTTTTTAAACATTCACACTCACACACATATTCCAGTCTTTTTGGCAACTTAGGCCATATAAGACTTTTAACGATATCCGTTATTGATAACATACACATAATAGGGGTCCAGGCATTCTTATTTAAGCCATTTGGTATCCAAATGGCTTAAATAAAATCACCGGACTGCCAGGGGTCCAAACCCGCGACTTTTGGTATACGAGGGTTAGCACGCTATCCTCTACACCAAACCCCGAGGGCTATACTTAAAATTGAACACCCACCCACACACCCAGACAGACAGACCATGTGCCGAAAACCACTTTTTTGGATTCAGGGGACCTCAAAACGTGTATATCCGTCAAAATCTCGACATTGAATTATTGACATGAATCCAATACTTTCTCTCTTTAAATACAGAGGTAAGAGAAATTAAAAAGTAATTGAACAGATTTCCTTTTATTTTCAATTTGTTTCTAAAATAATTCATTCATTAAACAAATTTTATATGTGTGAGTGCGTGTTTTATCATGAGAAAACGAGTTTATTGGATAAATTTTAAACTATACACGTACATAAACGTACATACTACGTATATATATACGTATATAGCTAAACAGTATGTATAAATGAAATGTTCTATTTTATATGATAATAAACCTCATAAAACTTTACTCTAAAATTAACTCATTACAAAACTCTTTCTTTTGTTACTTTGATAATTTTATTTATTAAATTGTACAAAAAGAAAAACAATAACCTTGTACAAATTTCAATAAAAAAAATTTCTACTAATAATAATATTACTTGATTTTTTGAATTAGATATATGATTATGATGTTGTTGTTGTTGTTGTTGATGTTTTGCTCCCCCCGTACCCTTTCGGAATAATCGGGACTCGGGTGAATTTTCAATTCTTTGATGCTTTGTTCGATTTGATCTGCGTTTAGAATGTAAAATCAGGCTTTTGATCATGTTTTTAGGGGCAAAGCCAAGTGGAATGAGGTGAAATTAATTTCCGGCCTTTTGAAATCTATATAATTATAATAACTTTTTTTTTTTGTAATAACCACCCCCCCCCCCCCCCCGCTGGAGGGGGCGTTTATGTTTCATATGAAAAATCAAGCATTTCATTTAGGGTATATATTTTTTTTTTTTTTTTTAGAATATAGGCATATGTCCTTCAAATATGGAAATATATGAATGTACGTCATGCGTGTGTATTGGTGCAAAAAAAAAAGGATAAATTCTATTTCAAAGTATTCTTGACAAATTCAATGAGCTATTGCAGGAGAGAAAACTAATAGTGACCCCTAACCCCGGAAAAGAGGGATCAATGGAGTGAAAAAGGTGTTAGCCTAAACTCGGGGCTGTAATTCATTAGATATCACCCCCTGAGAGAGTTTCAAAAAAAAAAAAATTGAAATTTTGTGAGTATATGAGATTGGAGCCGCGTATAAACCTGTATATTGACTTCTTACATTCAATGATGAAGGTCGTGATTGACGACCGAAACGCTGAGGATTAATTAATTGAATAAAAGTTTTTTTATTTAATTTCCTTGGCTGTTGCGACTCTTATTTTCATAATCTTTTAGATACATATAAAATCAACGCTGAAGGGGGTAATAAAAGACATATTTTTACTTTCTCTTACCCTATATATGAAATATACCTATATAGAAAGTATTGCGATCATGTCAAAAAATTCGATGCCGAGATTTTGATGGATATACATGTTTTTAGGTCCCCTGAGTACAAAAAAATTGGTCTCGCAAATTGGTCTGTGTGTGTGGGCATTTTTGACCATGAAGCAAATGAGCTAGTATGTTGAGAATTTTATATTTAAGTTAGGCTCTTTCCGAACTCGTGTAAATAAGCTTTTAAACAAAATCGGCCAAAAATTACTAGTACTTTACTGATGTACTTTTTTAGTTTTTTTCGATTTTCTCAAAATTCGCTAGAAGGATTTTGTTTAAAATTGATAAATGATCTATTTTTTAGATGCTCTTTAAAAAATATATCAGTATATCAGTGAAATTATTGTGGAAATCGTTTGAAGTACACTTTACTTATGTACTTTTTAAATTTTTTGCGATTTTCTCATAATTCGCTACAAGGATTTTGTTTAAAATTGATAAATGAACTATTTTTTAGATGCTCTTTAAAAAGTATATCAGTGAAATTTTTTGTGAAAATCGTTTGAAGTACACTTTACTGATGTGGAAGCATTTGTAGCTCAGCGCCATCTATGAATCATCACGTGCTCAAGTTTGGAACTAAAGTGCTAACAGCAACTAAATATATCTCGACACAAAAAATTACCGAAGGGTAAGAGAAAGTTGTGAGCTGTGCGCCAGTCACACCAGATTTTTAGGTTTGGCTTTTAATGGGGAAACTTAATTATGGCCGACCAATGTGTGCAACAGTAATTGGTTTCAGTTTCAAAAGAAACCAAAAACCAACTGTATTATATAGATCTATATGTAGTTTTTCCAATAATCTAAATACTTTGTGTAATTTCTGTCTATCTATTGTGATTTTGCGATGTAACATGGAATTATATTTTTTCATTTTCAGGCCTTGAAAATGGTTTCTTTTTGAGACCGAAACCAATTACTGTTGCACACATTGGTCGGCCATAATGAAGTTTCTCCAATAAAAGCCAAACCTAAAAATATGTCTTTTATTACCCCCTACAGCGTATCATCTGCTCCAAATACCGACAAGTAAATCTCGAGCTTAAACGAAGATATAACACTCTTGTCTAGTTTTCGGTTTTAAATTTAACTGTAGACGAATATTATTAATAAAAGAATGTACAGTAAATTTGCTATTAAACAGTCTTAATTGAGAAATGGATTTTACCGTCAACTTAAACAAAAATAAATTCAAAAATTCCAAAAATTAAAAGGCCATTCATCTAATTTTAATTTATTTATTTATTTAAACGTGTTTTATGATGTGTGTGTGTGTGTGTGTGTGAGTGGCCTCTGACCCGAAACCTGTTCAGGGGTGTAAAGGGCAGTATTTTGAGAGCCCAGGTGCCCTTGCTATTTCCCTTTCTCTCTCTTCCGTCCCCTTCCCTCTATTTAACTCTCTCTCTCTCTCTCTCTTTCTCGCAACTAAGTTAAGGTGATCCCTACGTGCCCGTCAACAAATTCTCTTCTCTCAATTTTATCCAAGTTTGAATTGTCTGTCCTTCTGCTCTATTTAAGAGGGATGATAAAAACACAGATTTTTTTTTTTAGTTAGAGAACGATATGATTATGAACCTACTCTTCTATCAAGATATTAAAAGTATTGACGTTTTTTTAGTGAAAACTTAAAAAAAAAACCAAGAGAAGTGGGTTCGAAGATATAAATATATAATAAGGGATATATAGGCTTAAATTTCCATATGGATGGTTCAGTTTCAAGCATAAAAAATCTGGGGTGACTGTCGCACAGCACACAACTTTCTCTTACATTCGATAATCGAAAGTTGTGTTCTGTGCTTGTCACACTAGATTTTTCGTGTCGACATATATTTAGATACCGCCGATATATTAGAATTCAAGATATAATTTTTTTTTTTAACATTCGCTTTTTCTCATTCACACGCACACTCACACAGTCTTTTTCGGGAACTTAGGCCATTTAAGACTCTAGACGATAACCGTTGTAATTAATATATATATTGGGGGTTCAGGCATTTCTATTTAAGCCATTTGGTATCCAAATGGCTTAAATAAAATCATTGGACTGTCTGGGTCCGAACCCGCGACGTTTGGTATACGAGGTAGGGATGTAAAATTTATAAGTATGGGAAAATATTTATATTTTGTTACCATGCAACCATTTCTCCTATCTTTCCTATGAAGTACAAGAGTAAAGTGGTCTTCAGAGATTTCAATGGCAAAATAAGAATATACATTTTAAAGAGCATCTAATAAACAATTGATTTTTTATTTTAGTCAAAATCGATGAAGTCGACCAAAGAATACTAGTACTTTACTTATGTACTTTTTCAGTTTTTTTTTTTATTTTCTCAAAATTCGCTCTAACCATTTTGATTAAAATTAAAAAATCAATTAGTTTTTAGATTCTCTTTAAAATGTATATTCTCATTTTGCCCTGGCAATTGTTTGAAGGGACCACTTTACTCTTGTACTCCATAGAAAAGATAGGAGAAATGGTTGCCATGGTAACAACATATAAACATTTTGCCATACTTATAAATTTTACATCTTGAAAATCGAATGTACCGTACTGTCGGAAACTAAATACATGTCGACACAAAAAAATCTGGTGTGACAAGCACAGAACACAACTTTCGATTACTGAGAGTAAGAGAAAGTTGTGTGCTGTGTGACCGGTCACACCAGATTTTTCTATTGTCTTATGAATATTCATATAGACTAGGCCTATATACTGTATTATGGCCTATATTATTTATTTATTTATATCAGATTCTAATCCACATCCCTTGGCGAAAGAATTAATTTTATCGCTTAGTATACGCGAGATCAATAGCCTCATTCCTATTCCAAAGGTCAATTTTTCTTCTCATCTGAAATATCAACTTCCCTTCCACCTTTCAATTCATTGGTCCAGTCCATATATCTAAAGAGAAGAAAACTCAAATTTTACAGTGCAATGCAAAGTAGAATAGATTGTCTTCCTTATTATTTATTTTCATTATTACATTGTATATTAACAAATGCCTTGCCTGTACCCAATCCAAAATAAACCCATCTTACAAAATATTATTTTATCTTAAAAGATTGATTAGAAAAAAAAATAATAGTTTAAATTTTAGGCAGAATAAACAGTAATATGTTAGTAACAATATAAGGAATATTAAATAATACTAAAAAGACACTAGGTTATATGGTCCAGAGTTTTTTTTTTTTTTGTTTTTGTATCATGTTTTTGTATTATAAAATATTGTAATGAGAAATGTAAGCCCAACAATAAAAAAAAACTTTTGAAACTATTGGTCCTAATTTCCTTTGAATGTAAAAATATTGTGATCTGTAAAATAGATATGATTTAAAAGAGCAAGAAATTGTCTATTAAATTGTGTGAGTTATCCCTGAATTTTATTCTTAAATAAAATGTTCCCTTTAGAAAAAAAATTCTCTCTCTTTCTCTCTAAGCCAGTTTGAACATAAAAATGGATAAATATAGACAAAACTCTGTGTGATTTGGAGCAGAATATTCGCTAGATTTCTTTCAGAGCGCCAACATCTAAAGAAAGTAAAAAAAAAAAAAAAATTTAACCTAACTATAGTCATAGCTTAATCGATATCAACCGTCAATAGGACTTCACTAATAGTCCTAAAATTAGTAAAAATTTTTTTTTCATTAGTAAGTTAATATAAAACATTGAAGGTTTATTTTTATTTTTTTGATTGCCTGTATGAATATTAATCGCTCCTCCCCATTGCTGCATGCAATTTTTCTTTTATTTTTTTCGCCCTCTTCCTTTACGTTCGTGAATTATCACATAACCACATAGGTGCATTGAACAAATACCGACACAATGACCCTAAAATGAGAATTTCCCAAAAAAAAAAATCTTCATAAAAGGACACATGACTATAGAAATTTTCAAAAGAGGTCTGTTTTGCCTTTTAATGACATTTTAAGTATTTTTTTTTACTTTCTCTTACACCTATAGGCCTATATGAAATATATAGAGAGAGAAAGTATTTGGTTCATGTCGAGATTTTGAAGGATATACACGTTTTGAGGACCGAAAAAGTGATTTTCGAAGCATGGTCTGTCTGTCTGTGAACAAAATATCTCCAAAACAAAAAGAGCAAGGAGGTTAAGTTAGGCACCCCCATGGAACCTGACACGAAGCTTTTGAACAAAATCGGCCAAAGAGTACTAGTACTCTACTAATTTTTTCAGTTTTTTTAGATTTGCTCAGAATTCGCGTCACTATTTTGATTAAAATTCTAAAATCAATTATTTTTTGGATGCTCTTTCAAATGTATATTCTCATTCTGAAGACCACTTTTACTCTTGTATTTTTTTTTTTTTTTTTTATCTTTGAATATCAAGTTAACTGAGATAAATGATGCCAACCCCGGGGTTCTTAAACTAATTGGTATCCAGTTTACTTGAGTCGGAGCAAGTGGACAGTACTTGAAAACGACTGCAGAATAAGCAGTCGAAACGTGGTACAGTATTTATATTTTTTTTTTTTTGTTTTTAGTCTTTTTGACATCTTAGGCAATATAGACTTTAAAAATTATTTATAAACGATATTTTAGGGGCTCCAGGCATATTTATTTATACGATTTGATATCCAAATGATTTAAATAAATTCATCGGACTGCCTGAGGTTCGAACCTGCGCCCCGTGGCTATCATTATTGACATTTGTCAACTTTAGCCGTCTCGGCTAAGGGAGGGGGTATTTGTATTTTTAATAAATAATGTAATTAATACAAAAATGTGGTATATAATTTAAACTTCGTATAATAATAATTACATAAACAATTTATAGCTGTGATGTTATATTAATAAGAGTACCTGGTCGTCTCATACTGTGTATATATTTATTATATAAGAATTGTTCAACAATGTATAAAATCCACTATGACACTTTCATAATGACTTTTCGCCAGCTCTGAGGATGGTTCAAACAAGGAACCTAAACGTCAGCTGTGTGAATTAATCGAATAAAGAAATAATCTTAGCTGCATCTCTCATTTTTACCCTCTTATAATAATAATTTGTATTCATTATAATTTCTAAAAGTTTTCATTTCTTGGGAATAGGAAGCGAGAAGCGAAACCTATATCTCTCCTGGGTTGGAATTAAAAGATCAAAATTTAAGTTTGTACAAAACTACAAGACTGGAGCGTCCCACTCTCAGAGAGGTGAGTTTAGGCCCCTCTTCTTATTATTTGACCTCTCGTCACCACCGTTTTTTAATAATCATAAAAATAAGATTAAAAATAAATTTCTATCTCATTTGAAGCTTAATAATTTAATTAAATACAGAGAGAGAGAGAGGATTTATTTGTTGTTTGTCTCACTTAAAAGAAAGAGAAAGAGAGGATTTGGATTCCTCATTCTCTTTCCTTTCTCTTTAATGCAATATGTTTATTAAATATTGGATTTTCAAAGAACGTCGTCGCACAGGGCGAATAAATAATTAATATAATACACACAAATTTAATATCTAAATGATGAAAATTCAATTTCATATACCCACGAGTGAGGAGAGAGAGAGAGATTTCAAATTCCTCTCTTATTGTTAATCGATATTAAATTTCATGTCTCTGAAACAGATTTCATTTATCTGGTTGTTATAGTTTTTTTTTTTTAGATTTATACAAACGGATTGTGTGTGTGGAAATTACATGTAAAGAGAATTAAACAACACGTGAGAGTTGTCAACGCAACTTGCAATTTTACCATAAACCCTGAGGGGGAGGAAAGAAGCAAAGGGCAAATAAACGATTGGACGGGCGGGCATCGCTTCTTTTTTTTCAATCCATTTTTAACTTTATCGACTAATCGAACGATTGGTTGATCAAGTTGATGGAATCGCAAAAAAAAAGCTGATACAGTCGAAATGTCTTTTCATCCCCTGAGTCCATGTAATAAATAAATATTTTTCTGTTTTTAAATTCTACATCTTGAAAATTAAACTAAAAAAAAAACAAACTAAATATATGACGACACAAAAAATCTGGCGTAACAAGCACAATTAGCGAAGGTAAGAGAAAGTTGTGAGACCAGGCACATCAGATTTTTTAAATTTGGATATAAATAAAAAAAAGTCTGATGTGACTGGTCCTATGAAGTACAAGAGCTTCAAAAAATTTTGAAAGCGAAATGAGAATATACATAAGAGCTTCTAAAAAATAATTGATTTTTGAATTTAAACAAAAATCGTTAGACCTTATTTTGAGAAAATCTAAAAAAACTAAAAAAGTACATAAGTAAAGTACTAGTAATTGTAATTAAGAAGAAAAGGGCCCTGGGGCTTGGCGTAGGGGTTAGTGTGTTAGCCTCGGATACCAAGAGTCGCGGGTTCGGACCCCAGGCAGTCCGATGATTTTATTTAAGCCATTTGGATACCAAATGTCTTAAATAAGAATGCCTGGACCCCCAATTATTAATGGTTATCGTCAAAGTCTTATATGGCCTGAGTTGCCGAAAAGATTTTGTGAATGTGTGCCTGAGTGTGAGTGTGAGACTGATGAGAAAAAAGTGTGAGTGTTAAAAAAAAAAAGAAGAAAAGGCGAGGTTCCCCGGCTAGGCGCGAAGCCCGCCGAAGTCGGGCCGCATCGGCTAGTAAAATAAACATTATTATTTTGTTGTCACTAAAAAAGACTCATGTTAATTATATTTTTGTGCATAATTAATTTTAAATCAAATTCTCGTTTTTTAGAGGGGGTCCCTTAAGGCGGCTTTCTTCATTTCAACTTATACCGAAATACCTGAACAAATTGAATATTCTACTCACTCAAAAAGGAGGTTGTTTTGCAGTACCAGTAAGTCGTTTCTAGAACAAAAGAGACAAAAAGAATTAAAAAAATATATTTTTTGAATCAAATAATAATAATAATAAACTACTCTATACAATATGTTTCGGCCAAATTTATTAAGCCATCTTCAGTTGGTCAAGACTCTTTTTGGTAATAGAGTTGTTAAATGTGTACAGTCCATAAGCCAAACATTTTACAATGGGTCGTTTTGATAACTTACCTACCCCAACATTAAAATAGCCTCCCATGGGGAAATACATGGTGTGTGTCCTTCAGCATTAAATAGCTGAAGGACACACACCATGTATTATTTCCCCATGGGGAGGCTATTTTAATGTTGGGGTAGGTAAGTTATCAAAACGACCCATTGCCTATGCGTGATTGCAATGTAAATATACAGTATACCGGTGAAATATGGTGGATGATAATAGTTTGAGGCAAATTTATGACCAGTACTAGTTTAACAATTCTATTAACAAAAAAAACCTTTAATCAACTGAAGATGGCTGAAAAGTCTTGTTTAGAAGAATTTATTTAATTAATAGAGGCTGCTTTCCTTGACATCACATTCACAGCCACATTCTATATCAATAGCTTTTTTTAATACGTTGAACAATTTGTCAAATATATTTATGACTAGTCAAGTCCGAATCGAGGTATATTTTATTCAAATATAGGCCTATAGATCTCAAATTTAATTTCCCCGGCATTTTATTTTTGAACAAAAATTAGGAATGTGTTCATAATAAGAATTAATAAATGTACAAAAAAAAAAGAATCCTAATTTTAAACCTGGAATATTTCTGAAAAGTAATTAAATTTGAAAATCATTTGAACTCCCCTCCCCCTTCCCTCTCTGTGTATGAATAACGCACAGTTTGTGCTGTGATTTTATCATCTAATTAACTTTTGGTTAATGAATAATACATTTACCTCTCTGCCCTTTATAGCCCCTCCCACCCGCATTTGTATTGAATTTATTTATTTTTTTTTTGTTAAGCCGATCTTTTGATGAAATATTTTTATTTTTAGTGAATAACAATAGTACTCACTATTTGGAACATCCACGATTATCTAACATGTAAGATTTAGGTTGACAAGAAACAAGCAAGGTGTTCATTGTTAAGTTGTGCTGGAGCACGGAATTTTGTAAAGGCTCCTGATTGTCTACTCCCTCTTTTCTTGTTAAGGGGGTTCAGGAGCGACGTCTAAACGTACTTAAAAAAAAAAAAAACTAGACTATTATAAGGAATTTTTCAATGCAGTTTTTTTTTAATGAATTATATTCATAAGAGATTAATGGGAGATCGAGCTATAATTTGTTTAATGACTTATTAAAAAATTATCGTAATTAATTTCTTTGTTATCAAGCAAATACAAAAAAACAATCTGTCCCAATAATCTTTAATTTTTTTAATTTAAAAAATGAATTTATTGTTATTATTAATCACATATTAATTAAGAAATTCTTAAAATAAGCTTATATGATTTATTTACAATTCATCTGTCAAATTAGTTCAGCATTCTTGCAATAGATGACAGGCCAGTCTAACAGACGATATAGTATTAGCCTATATCTGGCCTATATTATATATATTTTTATGCTTTTATAAAAGATACATAATATATAATAACATTTATAAAGTATTTATTGTTAAAAGATCAATGAAAATCAACCAAATGCATTAAATATTATTAGCTACCATTCTGACATCTCTTGGCAAATTTTTGAATTACTTGATTTTTTGGGCATACTTTTTATGACACACAACGCCCTCTTATCGGGAAAAACATGCGTAACACCTTCGCTCCCGTAGCCCCTTAAATAAATTACAACAGTCATCTTTCTGAGCAGCGAGAAAATGGCTTCAAATAAAAAATCTGGTGTGACTGGTCGAACACCACATAACTTCCTCTTATGTCTGACTGTCTGTTGTGAACAAAATATCTCAAGAACGATAAGATCTAGGAGGTGGAAATTTTCTATTTAAGTCAGGCACCCACTTGGGACGTGACAGAAAGCTTTTGAACAAAATCGGCCAAAGATTACTAGTACTTTACTGATGTACTTTTTCAGCTTTTTTCGATTTTCTCAAAATTGGCAGCAAAAATTTTGATTAAAATTCAAAAATCAATTATTTTTTTTAGATGCTCTTTTAATTGTATATTCTCATTTTGCCCTTGAAATCTTTTGAAGCACACTTTACTCTTGTACTTCATAGGAAAGAATGATTGCCATGGTAACAAAATATAAATATTTCTTCCTCTAGAATTTTAAAATATCCCTAAGCTACAGTAAATATATGTCGACACAAAAAATCTGATGTGCAAGCACAGAATACAACTTAGTTAAGAGGTGCGCTGTGCGATCTGTCACAACAGGTTTTTTTTTATAGTTCGCAACGTTTTTGAAGATCTCCCAAAAAGGGATGGGGACGTAATCAGGGAGAGTGATCTGCTCGCAAAATAAAATAATTAAAAAGAAATATTAATATGTGGATGTCTTCGTGTCGTGAGTAAAATGAGTGGCGTTTCGGTTCCAAATGATTGCCTTCGTCAGGACTCAATTGAAGGCTGTTGGACGTTTCGGTCCTCTTCTGGACAAGTTGTTTTGAATTTGAAGACACTGACGGCTCCTGGTCAGTGTCGTAAGCCGATATACAGAGGTTGGCGGCCCAGTAGTCGACAACCAAATAGTATGATGGATGCGGACGGCTTTACAGCCCGCTGATGTAGGATGTTGGGGGCACATCCAGCCATCGAATGTTGTATTTGTGTCTGTCCCGGCGACCTGCTATCCTCTCCAAGGAAGGGGAAAACATGGGATTATTCCAATTCTTTTATTTTTCAATAGAGGAAAATTTATTTAAAAGGTATTTGGATTATTTTTAAACCGGATTAATAATTATTTTAACTTAAATTTGTTTTATTTGCGAATTCGAATATTAAAGAATTAATAAAAATTAATAAAAAAACGATCTCTCCCGGACTCAGGTCCATGGGATCGTTGCGAGTTTTATAAAAATTTTCTTATTTTCTTACAATAGTCCATCTTATCATGGTATAGTATGCCAGCATGACTGCGATAAAATGTTCATCTGTAAAATGACCTGAAGGCAATAAACAAAAAAAAGCCTTAACCTTTTGATTTTCTCATACTAACAAGTTGTTATTGTTTGTGCAGATCTAATTATTTTTTGTTTAAAAAATTATTTTTGTTTAACTCTCTGTTTTTCTTTTACTTTAATCTTGGATTGTTTTTTTTTTCTTTTTTTTTTGTTTTGTCTTGCATAGTAGATGTCTAATTATTTTTCATTTAATAAAAATACGTTTTGATTTTCGTCTTTGTTTATAAATTAGTTTAACGACCCTGTAGCACTGAGGGACCGGTCACAGGTGCGGGTTCGGATCCTAGACAGTACGATGAATGTTTATTTAAATCATTTAAATTCCAAATGGAACAAATAAATGTGTCTGGACCTCCACATTTATCGTATTTAAATAATGAGTAACATATCGAGTCTATATCGTCTGCTAGAGAATGCTGAGTGGCGAAAGTCCGGAATTGAACAAATCTGGAAAAGGCGTTTGAAAGTTTTATGAACATATTTATACATTTGAATCTATAGAAATTAATAAACATCCAAATAATATCAACAAAGTAGATGGATATATGGGCGGATACAGGGGGGTAAAGGGGGTAATTACCCCCCTCCCGGAGATTTGAAAAAAATACTTTTAAAAAAAAAAAAATTATTTTTAATGTAAAATTTTAAAAATTAATACTTAAAAATTTGATTTGTATTTATATTCTGGCAAACAAGTACAGGATGCGCCTTTAAATTACCGAAATTAAGAAACAATAGTGTGCTGTGCGACGAGACGAGTCACACCAGATTACCCCCCCCTCCCCCCCCGAGAAACACCTCTGGATCCGCCCTTGGATGGATATAGGCTTAATAAAATGTGTAACATTATGTTGAATGAGAAAAAATGTTAATTATCAACTTTTGATCATTATATTGTATATGTATGTGTATGTGCATGTCTGTCTATGTGGGTATATGTAATTTTGAAATAATTTAATAATAACATGTTGTACCATCTATGTTAAAATCAAATTCAAATAAACTTATATGTAATCAACATACAAAATAGGAAAAATGTTAATTAAATATTAAGGTCTGATTATTGTATTATTGTATATATTGTATGTAGGTATTTTGGAATAATTTTATAATGATATTTGTATTTAAATTTAAAAAAAAACATATTGTAACATCATGCTTGCCTACGGACTTGGTCTAGTTGGTAGCGTGCCTACCTTCTATATTCGGACCCCAGGCAGTCCGATGATTTTATTTAAGCCATTTGGATACCAAATAGCTTAAATAGAAATGGATCTGGATCCGCCTGGACTCCAAATAGATATTATAAATAATAACGGTTATCATCAAAGTCTTAAATAGCCTAAGTTGCCGAAAAGACTGTGTGAATGTGTGTAGTGAGTGTGAATGAGAAAAAAATGTGAGTGTTTAAAAATAAAAAAATAAATAAATAAAACATCATGCTTTTTATGTGCTTTAATGATTGTGACTAACTTCATCGGAATGAATGAAAATGGCGCGAAAATTTGAATCTAACTTCATAGGAATGCCTGAAGATAGCGCTGACGTCGATGTATATAAAAAGGCCACGTAACGGTCGTGACGATTAGTTTCCCTTGAGTCGGAGCAAGTACTACACACTACATGATAACGGCTGCAGAATAAGCAGTCGAAACGTTGTACAGTAGGCCTATTTATATTTTTAATAAATAAAATGTGGTCTATAATTAAAAATTCCTTTAATAATAATTACATTTCAATATTTTCGCCACTTTGGCACTCAAAAAAGAAGACTTTTTAACAACGTATGGTGAACACTTAACTCAAAAATTAAATTTTCCGACTATCGCAACTCAGCAGGCGATATGACCTAAAATGCCGAAAAGACTAATAAAATTAAAAATCTTTTGTCCCTTTCGCTGAAAAAAAATTTTCCATTAATGTTTCACAAAAATATTTAAACTTTTATTTTATGCTATTATAAATAAACTCAATTAATATTCATTAACAAAGACATGTAACTACAAGTTATTTAAAAAAAAAAAAATTATGTTTGATAATCTCCGTATGAGTTCATTAACAATTAAAAAGTTGAATCAATAATGTTATTAGTGTTGATCAGAATTTTAAATTTAATCTAAACTTTAAGGCCTGTTTTCTCTAAAGTATTATTTTTGTGTTTTTACACCCCTTTGCTTCTGACTGCTTCAATTAAAAGCTTTTTAACCCATTTGCTTTAGAACAAAAATTTTCTTGGAATAATAATAGTTCTAAGGCGTAACGCATAATCAAGAAAATTCAAAATAAGAGCCTCTTTGGAGCACTTTTTATTTTCTCTTACCTCTATATATGTAATATATATATATAGAGAGAAATTATTGGATTCATGTCAAAAATTCGATGTCGAGATTTTGATGGAAATACACGTTTTGAGGCCCACTGAATCCAAAAAAGTGGTGGTTTTTCAGCTAAAGATTTCACCATTTATTTTTTTTTCCAACATTCCATTTTACCGCGCTGCGGTAAATTCTAATTTGAAAGTTTAAACCCCTGTAGATGCCGAACGGCTAATCAGATCAGACTAAATGGGATGTCATTTTGTGCAGAAAGAAAAACTCAAATTGACTATATAAAAAAAATCGCGAGTAATTAACTCTAAAATCAATTATTTTTTACACAAAACCTCATTTTTTAAGCAAAAGCCGCCCTTAATGGATAAAAGTTTGGCCACACCAGTCCTATATTGTTACAATAGAAATGTATGAACTTGTTTGTTAATGAGAACAAAGTACGAGTACAAAAATCAAACAATATTTTCTCTCTATATATTTCAATATAGGTAAGAGAAAGTAAAAATAGTTTGAAGTCAAGCAAAAGACGTTGTCACGTTAAAAAGCCACCGGCTGTGTAGAAGGCACAGCCAACACCAAATTTTTTTAAAGAGAATATGAAGATCAAACAAATAAAAGGATATTATCCACAAATTTCGACAGGCACAAATAAACATCCTATTATAGTATGTGTGTTTATGCAAAATAAAAAGAAATAAAAATTCACCTCTCTTGGTATATTTATTTATTTATATTTTTTTTATTATTTTTGTTAAATTTAATTAAAATAATAAAAAAAATTTCAAAGAAAGGCTGTTTAGGCCTTTTATTCAAATATTAGAAATACGCACACACAATAGAATAATTAGCGTTAATTATTTTTAAGCCTTTGATAATTAGGCATACTGTACTCCCTCCCCCCCCCTCCCCCTACCCCTCTCCCCCGCACCCATTCTCCTCTCCCTGCAAAAAGGGATTTTTCAGCATTTTAATTATTTATAACAAAAATAAAATGAACAAAATTTAATTCATCTCTATAATGAAAATCAATATGCAACATTTATATATTTAAAAAAAAAAAAGCTCATTTAATTAATATAGAGCTACTTTATTAATGTTTGATTGGTCAACATTCAAACGAGTATGAATTTTAAATAAAAAAATAAAAGCTAAATCAAATAATTTCTTAAAAATCTGGTGTGGCTGGCGCACAGCACACAACTTTCTCTTACCTTCGGTAATCGAAAGTTGTGTTCTGTGCTTGTCACACCAGATTTGTATGTAGTTAGTTCCCGACAGTACGGTACATTCGAATTTCAAGATGTAGAAGTTTATAAGTATGGGAAAAAAATATTTATATTTTGTTAACATAACAACCCTTTATCCTATCTCTCCTAGCAAGTACAAGAGTAAACTAGTTTTCAGAAGATTTCAATCGCAAAATACATTTCAATGAGAATCTAAATAATAATTGATTTATGAATTTTAATCAAAATCGTTGAAGCGAATTTTGAGAAAATATAAAAAAAAAACTGAAAAAGTACCTCAGTAAAGTTCTAGTACTTTTTGGCCGATTTTGATTAAAAGCTTATTTTTCCGAAAACTGAATAGTTTTTGAAATAATCAAAGAATAAAACAACATTTTTCGTAAATTTTGGAAAGAAAAATCAAAACAAAATCATGCAGGTGTCCTCCTAATTTCATCCATCTAGATGCTTTGGTTTTTATGGAATCGTGTTCACACACACACACACAGACATAATGCCCAAAATGGTATTTTTGGACTCAGGGGAGGTCTAAAACGTGGAGAAACATCAACATTTCGAAGTCGAATTTTTTTACGATTACAATACTTTCTCTTATATTCTATACGAGAAAGTAAAAAGTGTGAGTGTTTAAAAAAAAAAAAAATTCCAATTCAGTGCCTGCTTGGGGATATGTTTTCATTCATAGAATATATAATATAAATGCAAAGAATATATAAATGCAAAGAATACATAAATATTTCTCTATACATTTCCTATGGGAGAAATCGTAACTTTAAGAATTAATAACTCAAAAAGTTATAGGAATTTCGGGATGAAAATAATTTTCCTGTAATCCCGAGAAGGTCCTCTTTATGCATATAAAATTTCATTTCAAAATTCCAACGGGAAGTGGCCTAAATAGAGCGTGACAGACAGACAGACAATCAATTCAATTTATTGTCAGAATTCCTGATACAATATTTATTTACCATTCTATTTAATAAAAACAGACAGAGGGACATTAGCGATTTATATATTTATAGATTATTATCATTTTACATATTAAATAAGAAAGAACAGAAAGAAATTTGTGAAATGTTTGCGGAAATCCTTCCAGCGAGGAGGTTTTTCTAATGATTATGAATAAAGTGACTATCTTTTGTCTAAGCCTACTAATAATAAATAGAGACAGGATTTTTACCCAGTAAAATTCGGTTTAAAAGGTAATTTTGATTAAACATTAAAGATTAAATAAAAGATATTTAATTAACGTTTCGGTAACTAATTTGCCGTCAGCAAGTTGAGCAGTTAAATGCTTTGCGTTTCTAATTGTATTGTATTTGTAAATAATCACGATTAAATGCCAAATTAAATATCTTTATTTTTATAAGAAAAATTCTTCTTTGTAATTTTCTTGTTCGCAAAGCGAGAGATGCTTTTAGGGACTCTAATTAAATAGAGCAAGACTTTGTCAGAGAAATAAAAAAATTTAAACCTCGGATGGGTGACCGTAAAATTGGCAATATATTTATAAGCGTAAGACGATTAATAGAATAAGTTGAAAAGAAGGTTTGATTGGCCTCCCCTCTCTCTTACCTGGCCCTCAATTTAAAACAATTTAGTTGAATCATCTTCCTCTTGGAACACAGGGGTAAAAAAAAAATTATTTTATTTTTATAAATTCAGGTCCGTTGAATTAAAAAAAAAAAATGATTTGTGTGTCTCTGATGTGTAAAGATATATCACGAGATAAATAATTCAAGAATTTTACGCTTTACTATCAACACTAAAATTTATTTAAAAAAAAAAAAGGTTAATTAATTTTTTTTAAATGACTGTCTATTTCCTTTTCTCTCTTTCACAAGAACACTATTTCTTTAGTATTTTTACAAAGAATAATTTGAAGTTAATTTAAATAACGAGTATACTTCTTTGGAATTTTTTTTTTATCCTGATCTATTTAAAAAAATATGGTGTGACTGGTCGTACAGCACACAACTTTCTCTTACCCTGCGGTAATCGAAAGTTGTGATCTGTGCTTGTCACACCAGATTTTTTTGTGTCGAGATATACGACAAACCATGTCCCGAAAACCTTGTATTCAGGGGACTTCAAAACTTGTATATCCGTCAAAATCTCGACATCGAATTTTTGATATGAATCCAATACTTTCTCTCTATATATCTTTTCTTTCTTTATATATATATAATTCTTCTGTACGTGTGTATGTGACTGAACTCCTCCTAAACGACTGAACCAATTATGATGAAATTTTTTGTGTATGTTTGTGAGAGTCCCGGACAGGTTTTGTTTCACAAATAACAATAAGTTAATGAGTAATTAACCGGTAAAATAAGAAAAAAATAAAAATTAGGAGAAAGGGTTGCCATGGTAACAAAATATAAATATTTACCCATGTTTACGATTTTTTTATTTATTTACATTTTGAATTCTAAAATATCGGCGTAAATTTTTTGTCTGTGTACCGGGAGAGTCCCGGAAAGGATATGATTCACAAAAAAATCTCAAGTTCATGAATAATTAACCGTTAAAATAATCTCTATATATAAAAATGAAAAGGAAAAATGTATGTACCGGTATGTATATAGGTAGGCGAGCAAGGGAGTCCAGGGGGCGCAGCCCCGGCTAGACGGAAAGCCCCGCCGAAGGCGGGGCTTTGCGTCTAGTTAATATATATAATGTTAGAGGTAAGAGAAAGTAAAAATTCTAACTTTATAAAATGTTTATGTAAGCGAGGCGAATAGCTGAATCAATGTGTAGTAGAAAATAAAAGGCCGAGCAGCTATATTTATTTCTTTATTTATTAAAGAACCCACAGCGATGTTTCGGTTGACTATCTTCATGGCTACAATGGAGTTTATAAAAACATAACATCAAGAGGTTGTTATAACAAAATGTAGGTTCTTAAATAAAGAAATAAATATAGCTGCTCGGCCTTTTATTTTCTACTAAAATGTTTATAGCCCTTGGGCTTGGTGTAGTTTGTAGCGCGCATACCTACTATACGAAACCACGAAGTTGTGTCCTGTTCCGACCCCAGGTATTCCAATAGTGTAAGATGCCCTCGGGGCATGGCGTAGAGGTTAGCGTGCTAACCTCGTATACCAAACGTCGCGGGTTCAGACCCCAGGCAGTCCGATGATTTTATTTAAGCCAATTGGATACCAAATGGCTTAAATAAGAATGCCTGGACCCCATATATTTATATTTATCAATAACGGATATCGTAAAAAGTCTTATATGGCCCTAGTTGCCGAAAAGACTGTGTGAATGTGTGAGTGAGTGTGAGTGTGAATGAGAAAAAAGTGTAGTGTTTAAAAAAAAAAAAAAAAAAAAAAAAAAAAAAAAAAATAGTGTAAGATAGTGAATGGTAAAAAAGTGTGTGTTTAAAAAAAAAAGTAGAATTTTGTATTGTTGGTGGGCAAAACGTGTAAATTTTCTACTCTAGTTGTTGTTTCTTGATGGCATATTATAATATGAGGATGTGGCATATGGTCAGCCCAGTGGCGGATTAATGCAATTTTGTCGGGGGGGGGGCGGTTTTTTTTTTATTTTTTTATTTTTTGTTATTTAAGGACTTTGTGGGCATCTATGGCCATTTAGACCCCTTTTCTATTTATTTAAATTGATTGATTGACAAATTCAATTGAAATTAAAGCCCGGAAATCATAATTTCTTTAGATTACTAGTTTTTATAACATTGTGAATTTCTTCTCGGGGGGGCGATCGCCCCCCTCCCCCCCCCCCCTTTAATCCGCCCCTGGGTCAGCCAAGGCAAAAAATAAATTAAAAGCCTATATTTTGTCGATGTTTCGAGTGTGTAAATCTTCTCTGGATCTCCATGTCCCGATCGGGGCTTTTAGATTATTTTTCATTGAATACATCAAATGTGGAAAGTAACAAAAAGAAATATTATATGGTTTGAAAGTAAAAAGGATCCCAAAAATGCAAAAAAAAAAAAAAAAAAAAATTATTTATGATAAACATTCAACATTTGTGTATTTTTTATTAGCTTATTCCACTCAAATCCTCTTATAGCTTAGTCTTATGTATAATCGAAACGTCTCAAAAAATTCTCTTTTACGTAGGATTGATATTTTCATCCTCCCAGTTTAGGCGGGACAGTTTTTAGAACCGGAGTTGTAAAAGAATACGTAAATAATAGAAAAAGATTATTATTTTATTTTTTTTATTTTTTTTTTTTTTTTTTTGGCTCAGAGGTAGAGGTAGAGCATTGACTTCTTATACCAAAGGTCAAGGGTTGGTATCCAGTACCAGGCGGGAAATTTACTTTAATTGAATTGCAACTAGCTCCCGAAACGTCGGCAACAAAATATAAAGGTTTTTTATTTAACCTAGTTGCTGCTGTTCCTGGGAAGTCCAAGCTTCTATTTTAATTAGGAACCGACCGAATATTCGGTTTCGGTTACGGTTTCGGCCAGTTTCGGCCAAAAAGTAGCCGAAACTTTCGGCCGGCCGAAAAGAATCTGGAGTCTGAAAAGATGGGATGAGACTCGCATGAAAAAAAAAAAGGTCAAATGATTTGCAAAAGCGGAAAAAGGTGCGATCAAAAAATTCACGGGAGGGGGAAAAAATTTTCCGCAGGGCGGAAAAAAAATTTCAAAAAAAAAAAGTTAAAATAATAATAATTTTTTATAGGAAATACAAGTTTCGGTTTCGGTTACGGTTTCGGCCGAAACTATGATTGAGGCCGAATATTCGGTTTCGGTTTCGGCTGAAAATCTTGTTTCGGTCGGTTCCTAATTTTAATATCATCAGCTATCCATTTCAATAAAATAATAATAATAATTCATTTAGACCAGTGGTTCTTAACCTTTTCACTAATCGACACCCCATGAAGTCTTAAAATATACCCTCGCACCCTCCCTACTACCCGTCGACCAAAAAAAAAAGGTTTAGATGTCGCTCCTGAACCCCCCTTAATGCCAAAATGGTCTTGGTTATTTTTATTCATTTTGTCTCGACGCTTTTTTTTCTAATTTATTTTTCGGTTAAAAAATTATTTAAAAGCCCTTGATGTCGAATCAGGAGGAGAAAGTATAAAACAAAGAGACAAATTTATATTCCTGACTTCAAATTTGTTATTAGTTTCTACCTGTTTGGTGATGTTTTGCATATCAGTACATTCTCCCTTAAGAGGGGCGCACCGTACCATTGCCTTGTAAAGAATAAATTCCATAAATAAAAAAAATCGATGCAAATAAGAAGGAATTATGTTGGGCCGCGCTTACTCTAAGCCTTTTCCGCGTTATAAAGAAATAATTTATAAAAAAAACAAAGGGAAAGTATTTTTTATGGATATTTCATTTAAATTCATATTTCAGAATAACAGAGTTTTTTTTTTTTTATTATTATTATTGCGTATTTAAGGATTGATTGTTGTTAAACATTTAACTTATTCTCCATGTTTTTACTTTCAACGAAAAACGTTCTCGTTATTTCTTGGCTGCAATGTGGGGGTGGCGGAAGGGCGGCAGAAAGGGAGGGAGGAAGGAGGAGGAGAGAGAGAAAAAAAAAAAAAGGGAAAGGGCGGAAGCCAGGTACGTAGGCTGGTCGTCATAGAAACGGCGAAGGGCGCACTTCTAGGATGGAGCAGTCACAAATAAACACTCAGGGCCGCCTGTTATTCACCCTCGAAGGCCATCCAGATTTACAAAAAAAAAAAAAAAATAATAATAATAAAAAATAAAAAAAATAAAAAAAATTCGCTACTTTATAAAATTAAAAATAATAATAATCGATGTATATAACAATATATGTATATTTCGCACTCTCACTCACTCACACCCCCTCCTTTTTTTTTTTGTATAAAACAAACGCGCGAATAATCGGCGCGGATTTGCGCGCGCAAATTACGCAACCAGCGTTCCCCCCATCCTCTGTTGGTCGGCGTCGGCGTCGACGACCACCCCTTAAAAACGGTTTCCCTCTCAACGGTGAAACATCAATATTTTATATACAGCCTCCAAGCTTCCCACCCACCCACACACACACACACACACACACACACTCTTATATATTTATACACGTGTACAAATCAGGGGCGGATGGCATTTTCATCCGGTGAAAATATTCCCCGAGCAGCATGTGTGTAAGAGGGAAAGGGAAAGAGTGAAATGATGATGATGATGGGGGTGAAAAGAGAGAGAAAGAGTATAAAAAATAAAAAATAAAAAAAAATAAAATCGTTTAGTATTGCGACTTAAGAGAGTGTTAATGATGAAATTAGCATTGTATAAAATCCCTTTGATTGTTGTTAAAAATTCAACTTTATTTTTTTTTTATTTTTTTTTTTTTTAATTCTCTCTCTTGCTGACTTTCACTCTTGTTCATTCATATTCTCGTTATTTTTTTTTTTTTTTTAACACCAACACACACGTTAAAATCACAAACTCTTTTTTGAAATATTCAGTTGGCTATTAGAGGTATTTAAAAAAAAAATTTTATATATTTTTTTTTATTCTTCCGAATAGAATTGATTAGGTGTGTGTTTGTTCAAATAATATCCTCTCTCTTTCTCTCTGGGAATATAATTTCAATTATAATTATAAAACGCTTGGAGGGGTGGGTGGTAAATGGTGATGGGTAGATGAGAGGGAAATCAGTCGCTGGGTTCGCGAGCCCTGGGAAAAAAGCAGCCCAGGCGGCCTCCAACCACCACCACCGCCGCCGCCGCCGCCCTTGCAAATTAATTTCATTGCGTAATGTCAATTTTGACCCCCGGCCACCCCCGTGCGCTTTTTGCACACACATACACATACAGAGAGAGAGAGAGTGAGGGGTCTCTACCACCAGCAGCGAGCGGTTCATTATGAGCCTTTATCGATTCGCGTCGCGGTCCACGCGGTGCGAACGCAAACGGGGCTGGAGGAAGGGGAAGAACTCCGCTATTTCTCTTTCTGCTCAAACCCCCGGCTTACGCCCCTTATTTCTTGTCAAAAACTACGCACCAAAACTAGATGGGGTGCGCCTGGGCCGCCATTTTAGATCATGTTATAGATTTTTCGGCCTATATAATAATTCGGTGCGCGCGCGCTGGCTGCCTCCCGCGCGACAGATCCGCGTGCGCGATAAATTGATAACAGATTGCCTTGGCGGCGTAGCGTTCCTCCCCCCTACTCAACTCTCACTCTCTCTAAACGTTACTTTTTTTTTTTTTTTTGTACTGACCCCCCACTTAAAAAGATTTCCCTAAGCAAAAACAAAAAAGAAAGAGCATGTCACCTAATTTTAATGAAATTTGTTAATAGAATAAATTTCAAGCATTAGTAGTCTGGGAATTTCGGGAGAGCTCATATTTTATTTGTAACTCTTCTCTCCAGGTGGTGCGGTGCCCCCCCCCCTCTCTGGAAAGGGGGAGGAGGGAAGGGGTATGCAAATGGCGGCTCCTTGCGATTCGGCCCTTGCCAGGGGTCTTGTCCCTGGCTAAAAATAGCCAAACCAAAAAGCTTCCCTTTCGCCCTTTGTCTTCCCAGTGCAAGCACAATGAGAAGAATTCTGCATTCTTCTCGTTGACCACTCGACCCTTCACAGTCCTAAATAATCACCTGAGCCGCAAGCATCTTTTTTTTTTTTCATTTTACCTGGTTGGTCCTCCTCTCGCAGCAGCTCTTTGCCAATTCAGGTAATTTTTTTTTTTTTTTTTTACAATTTCATCAATCATTCATCATCGACTTCCAAATTTATCCGAATGCACTCGATTAGAATTTCAAAGTGCGACATTTTGACGAATTATTCGCCCGATCTCGAATGCAGATAGGCTTGCATGCTTTTTTTCCTCTCTCTCTCTCTCTCTCTCTCTCTCTCTTGGGTTAGTATTTCGTTCATGTCCAGCTAGTCCGCCGGTCTAGTTGTCCTCGAGATTCGGCGATCGCAACAAGGCCCCCTTTTTTTTTTTTTCCTTGAGAAATTTCTGCACTCCAAATTGCAGGTATGTAAATATAGCTATGCATGTGTTTTTGATTTTGAGATTTGGGGAGCTGTTGTCACGTGAGTGCGAATTCCCACCTGTCGCACACACATGAGGCATGAGAGGAGAGCGCGCCAAAAGTACGAAAAGCGCGCAACACACCCACACCCACGTGCATGTTGTGTGTGTGTGTGTGTATTCACCTCAAAGCAAGTAGAGAGGGCCTAGCTGGCTGGCCTGGCCTGGCCACTACTTGCTGCGCTGCTGCATTTTTCGGCGACTCGGCTGCTTGGCTTTTCGCGAATCGCCCCTTCCCCTCTTTAAGGGGAAGTGTATTCCCCCACTCAAGTCCACCCCCACCCACAGCCCCACGCGGCCACCACCCCTTCCCCTCCTTGCAGGCAGTTTCGTGTGGTACCAATGGCAGACAGACTTTCTACTACACAGTCTATTTTTTTCTCGTTTTATTCTTCTCTATTTGGCGAATGTGCATCGCCGTAATAAATAAGCGACAGACAAGGATAGCCGTCGCCGGCGACGCCGCGTTGCCAAAAATCTGCCTCAACTCACAACTCTAAGTCTCTCCTCACCGTTAATATGATTAATCCAGCCTAGAAGAGAGAAGAGCCGGGGGCCCGCTTGCTCCTACCATTCGATTGGGATAACAGTACTGGCTGGCTTGTTGGCCCAGGCCCGAAATTCGCGAGTGCCAGTGCAGGTTTTGCAAGCGTTTAGTTGACAGGTCATTGGAAGTGAGAGAGAGAGAGAGAGAGAGGGAGATAGGGAGAGAGACAAAAAAGAGAGACAAGAGAAGACGAAACCAAACCAATCCATCCCCAAGGCCCCTTGGATTAGAAACCTTGAATTGTGCAGCAACAGCAGACGACCTCCAATTCGGCGGGGGTCTCACTCTTCCTCCCCTCGGCGCTTTCGGGGGGTGCATCGGTGCATCTCATCTCTCTCTCTCTCTCTGCTCCAGCTGCTGGAGGGGAGGGCCAGGGCCTGGCTCGAAATTCGCGACACACACACACACACATATACACAAGTGCCTTGCTGCTCCGAGAAAAAAAAAAAAAAGTGGTCCCACTAGTTTTGTGAAAAGTTGGTGGCGAATGCAGGCGGCCGTTTAGTTGTTGCGTGCAGCCGCACCAGCACCTCCAGGCAGGCTAGGCCTCAGCCTCTGTCGAACAAGTCGTCCAAGTCTCCAAAATATACGGGGTGAGTCTCTCTCTCTCTCTCTTTCTCTCTCTCTCTCTTTCACCACTTGCACTCGACAACATCAACAGGTCTTCTGCCCACCCACCCACACGCACCCATCACCCAACAACACCTTAACCAACTTTTGCTAAGTCAAATCCAAAAAAAAAAATAAATAAATCGTTTGCGTGCTTTACCTACGCCTACGTGACTCGGCGAATATTTAATCAAAAAATTATTTTTTTTTTATTTATTAATCGTTCTTGATTAATTAAAAAAAAAAAGTCAATAGTGCTTTTTTTTTTTTAACTAACGCTGAATCTTTTCTAGTATTTGTGCGCGCACACACCCCTCCGAAATACACGCACCCCTCACGTTGGCGCTAAGCCTCCGCAACATGTCACGTGACCCTCGAAATCACGCACCCCTCGACATTCATTTACATCCATCAAATATTCGTTCGTCGTCGTCGTCGGAAAAATTTTTCCTAGCTTAAAAAAAAAAAGAAATTTTTTTACATTTAACACATTCTCTTTTTTTTGTTTCTATCATAACTTGTTTTATGAATTTTATGATCTCTTTGACATTCAAAAATTTGTACTCTTAATTTTCATTATTACGTCATAATCTCTAAATTTTGGGAAAGGGATATTTACAAATTTATAAAAGGGCGTGGACAAATGCAAGGGGGTGGTGGGGCGTAAACGTTTGTATTTTTTTTTTTTTATTTCCTATTATAATAATCAATCGATAAAATTTCTAAATTATGCGCCGTCGTTTCGTGATATTATTATGATGAATAAAATTGACTCTATATAAACACGACGGACGATCTCCGCTCTAATTACAAATCTAATTAATTTCTAAAGCAACGTTTTAAGAAGCATTTCGTCTCTAATATTCAGTCACGAAATACAAATTTGTTTTTTTTTTGTTTATTAATCAGACCTCAATTTGATTTGATTTTTTTAAATCCTTATTAAAACAAAATATGTTTATATTAAAAATAACAAAAAACATAATCTAAGGCCAAATTTTAGACATTCATCGCATTTCTAATTTTAATTCTATTTGAATCTTAAATACTTATAGGGCAAGAGAAATTAATAAATAACAAAATTGAGTTATTGTAAAATATCACTTCCTGTTTGTGAATTTATTCCAAAAGTTGATACACACAATTATTTTAGTAAAGTTTTGGGTTCGAAAGTCTAATACAGTACTTTGTGTTTATTAACGATAAAATAAAACAAGTGAGATCGTTAGAATAATTATTAGAATTCATTATCATTTTTATTTTTAAATAAAATTATAAAAAAAAAAAGTTCAATTTAAAATCATAAAATCTTTTTTTACTTTCTCTTACCTCTATATATGTTAATATATTATATATAGAGATATTGAATTTATGTCAAAAATTCGATGTCGAGATTTTGATGGATCTTCACGTTTTGAGGTTCCCTGAATCCAAAAAAGTGGTTTTCGCGACATGGTCTGTCTGTGTGTAACCATTTTTTGCATAAAGGAATTGAGCTGTCGGATTGAAATTTTATATTTAAGTTAGGTACCCTCCCGGACACTAAAAGTAAGCTTTAGAACAAAATCAGTCAAAAAGTACTAGTACTTTACTGATGTACTTTTTCAGTTTTTTTCCGATTTTCTCAAAATCCGCTACAACGATTTTGTTTAAAATTCAAAAATTAATTATTTTTTACATGCTCTTTAAAATTTATATTCTCGTTTTGCCTTTGAAGTGTTTTGAAGCACACTTTACTCTTGTACTTCATATTAAAAATGTTCAGATTTTTCAAATTCACTTTCCGTCTCTTCCTTTCAGAGAGCCAATATTAAATCCACATTTGGGGATTTGCATGTTAATTCTATTCCCTTTGGAACTTTTTACACATTTAAAAAAAAACATTTCCAATTCTTATGAAATTTTGTATTTATTTAGGATTCTCTATTGTGTATAAAATGTTCAAATATGAGATTAAAATTTTAAAAAATAACTATTTATTTCAAGCAGTCATCATTTAAAATGCATGTTTGGAACTAAGATGCTAAATATATCTCGACACAAAATCTGGTGTGACCAGCACGGTGCTGGTACCGAAAGGTAAGAGAAAGTTGCGTGTGCTGTGCGTCAGTCCCACCAGATTTTTTTTACTATTGAATTTCAACACCTTTCAAATTTTATTTTTTTTTCTATTAAAACTAATATTTAAGTTGTTTTTTTTACGGCTAATGACATCTTTACTAATCCCATACTATACTAAAAGTTGGCATTATCTTTTTATTTAAAAAAAAAAATCTTTCGGAAAATTTCTACCTGGCATTGTTAAATGAAAAGTTTATTCTAAACACATAGCATGTAAAGTTAAATGCAAACAAAAATTTTCCACCTTTTTTTCGTGCATGTGCCGGCGGGCCTGGGTCGCCAAAAGATGAACAACCGCAAAGATCTTAGATCCTTTTTTTTTAATGACTACTCTGCTATTAAGACATGTACTTTGAAAAAAAAAATAATCCTTTTATCTATTGCTTCTGGCGTTCATTTGACCCATCCAAAAGATTAGCACTGCTGGCATTGCTTGACAACAAAGATTAGGTTTGGCTTTTCTTCTGCCAGGTTGGTTTTAATTGTCAAGCAAGGCCGAGCAGTCCTTAGACTCGGATTGGTGGTCATGAAACATTTAAACAAGTAGAAAAAATATATTTGATTTTTGCTTTTTTTTTTAAACATTTTTTTTTTTGTACAGTAAGTGCCACAATTAAGCCCCCACCTGATAGCTTTAGCATTAAGTATATGGTGTATAGTGAAATAATTTTAATGCCCGGAAGGTAAAACGTAAAATCTGGTACATATGATTTTATTTTACCTTTTCAAATTTAAAATTATTTCCCAAAGCCATGTACTATGCGATATTCTTAAGGCTCTAGCTATCAGGTGGGGACTTAATTGTGGCGCTCACTGTACATTGATTTTTTGCGGCCCATAAGTACAGTGAGGGACAATATAAGTCCCACCCATGTGTTTTCTACTTGTGATTATTTCATTGTTTTAAAAAAAATATTATACCTATTTTTTAATGGAAACTTGTCACTAGAAAATTTCCAATAAAGATTTTCATTTTTTTTTTTTGTAAAAACAATGAAATAATCACAAGTAGAAAACGCATGGGTGGGACTTAATATTGTCCCTCACTGTACATTTTACCGTAATTTTTTTGTTTTTAAAATTTTAGTTTTTCCTTAAAAATAGACTAGAAAAAGAAGTTGGAAGTTTTTGCTTTTTTTTTATATATATTTGTGTGTTCTGATGAAGCATCAAGCAGGTACACACGAGGGACAAGTGTGCCTTTCATTCCCCACTACCCTTTCTTGAATAAAAAAAAGAATTTTTTTTTATAGGAAATAAATAAGTTGTTTTATAAGTATATCTCTCCAAAAAAAAAAATTATCTAATGAATTTTAAACATTAACATTTTAAAAATGATTTTTTTTTTTGTAAATTTGTAATTATTAATTTTGAGTATTCTTGATTTCCTGACGATATTAAAAAACAAATTTGTTTATTTGTTTAATATTTTTTTCTTAATGTAGGAATTTCATTCAATTCTTTTTTCTATATTAACCATTGCGTTTAATTCTTTTCGTGACTTTGGGGATTGGGAAACACGTAAGAACAATTGAAACGCAGTAAATTAATTTCTAACTTGTTTCAATTAAATTCTAATTCATTTATAATACAATACCTAATAATCTCAAATTTGATAAAGGATTTTTGTTGATATTGAGTTCAAAATAACGATACATTGGTAATGGCCAAATGCTCAATGAGCGAGGCCAAAAGTTTAAAGAAGAAGAAGAAGAGTTTAAAATAATAGCTAAATTCGAAAATTTGTTATAATTTTGTATTATTTCAATAAAATTGGATTTTATTATTAAAATTCATTCATATTCAATCTGACTGGCGCTGAATGTAATTGTGATAGATCGTATTGAATAAAAAATTTTACATAAATGTCTATCAAAGAACTCAAGAGGGTTACTATTGACTAAACCCTAGCCATGAAGATGGTCGCATAGTCGACCGAAACGTCGCTGTGGGTTTAATACCAATAAAGAAATAATAATAGCTGCTTGGCCTTTTTACTCATCCTTCTAAAATTCATTAAATCAAATATTTTTTTAGATGTTCTTTAAGGGGCCCTTACTTTTCTTTTGTTTTTTTATTGTTACTTAGTGGCAGGGAACAAAGTTAGTTTAGTTAAGAACAAAAATTAGTGGCTTCCCACAGTCGAATGAGCTAAAAAGAACTTTATTCTGACTGGTAGTCTGAATGCTACGTGTAAAATTATAGTTGAATGAAGAAAATACTGACGGTTGGATTGATTCAGTCAGACTGACAGTATGATTGATCGTGTAAGGGCCCCTTTAAAAAGTATATCAGTAAAGTTTTCGTGAAAATTGTTTGTACTGATGTATTTCAGATTTTTCTTATTCACTTTCCGGCTCTTCGTTCCATAGAGCCAATGTAAAATCCTTATGGGGATTTACATGCTAATTTCGATTCAAAAGGGAAACTTTTTACACATTTAAAAAAATTTTGCAATTCTTATGAAATTTTGTATTTATTTAGGACAGTTGTTTCCAAACGCCTCCCTTAAAAATATTTAATAGTATAACCCCTTCCCCCCCCCCCTTAAATGTAAAAATTAATTGTAAAAAAATTTATTAATATTAATACAAAGTATTATATTATAGCGATAAAAAGTGGCTGGTTATAGAAGTCGTAGCAGCCAAGGAAATTAAATAAAAGACTTTTATTTAATTATTAATCGTCGACATTTCGGTCGCGAATTGTCTTGATGAAGGTGGTGATTTTTAATAATTAAATAGAAGTCTGTTATTTAATTTCAGTGGCTGCTACGTCTCCTATATTATTTATTTTTTTATTTAAAAGTTTTTAGCATTAAGAATGCCTGGACCCCAATATATATATTTTCATATTAACGGTTATCCTGGTAGGAATTGCCAAAGCTGACAATTGGCCGAACCTTGGGCCAGTTGTCATTTGCCAAGCCTTGGGTAGTGACCATTGGGCCAAGCCTGGTCCGAGGCTTGGCCCAATAGTATTATATTATTAAACCGAGCCTTGGGCCAAGCCTGGTCAGAGGCTTGGTCCAATGGTGACTACCCAAGGCTCGGTTTAATAATATAATACTATTGGGCCAAGCCTGGTCCGAGGCTTGGTCCGAGGCTTGGCCCAATGGTCACTACCCAAGGCTCGGTTTAATAATTTAATACTATTGGGCCAAGCCTCGGACCAAGCCTCGGACCAGGCTTGGCCCAATATTATTATATTATTAAACCGAGCCTTGGGAAGTCACCAATGGACCAAGCCTGGTCCAAGCCTTACCCAATTGTGTATTCCTACCAGGGTATCGTATAAAGTCTTATATGGCCTGAGTTGCCGAAAAGACTGTGTGAATGGGAAAAAGTGTGAGTGTTAAAAAAAAAGTCTTTAGCATTTATTTAGAAAATTGCTCGCTGTGGTTAATATTCGCGCCTTCCATTAGACGAGTCCGCGCCTCACAGTTTGGAAAACGCTGAATTAGGATTCTCTATTGTGTATAAAATATCCAAATGTGAGATTTGAGAAATAACAATACTTTATTTCGAGCACTCAACATTTAAGCAAGTTTGAAACTAAAGTGCTAGCGGAAACTAATTATATCTCGACACAAAAAATCTGCTGTGTGTTAAGTCACTACAGATTGTTAAATTTCTTCTTATTATCCATGATTCGTTGATGAGTACAAGGATGAAGAAAGAAAAGCAGCTAGTATTTATTTCATTTATTTAATACCCATTAGGCTAACGTTTCGTTTGAGTCATATTGACAGCCCATAAGCTCGACCGAGAACGAAACGTTAGTATAATGGGTATTAAATAAATGAAATAAATACTAGCTGTTCCTGGTACTCATCAACAACTTTTTGAGAAAAGTAGATTTATAGCTGGATAAAATTATTGAGAAACAGGATGAATAAAGAAGAGCAGCTAGTATTTGTTTTATTTATTTAAGGTCCATTAAGCTGACGATTCGGTCCCGGTCGAGACCATCTTTTTTTTTTTTTTTTTTTTTTTAAACATTCACACTTTTTTCTCATTCACACTCACACTCACACACACATTCACACAGTCTTTTCGGCAACTTAGGCCATATAAGACTTTGACGATAACCGTTGTAATATATATTATCTATTGTGGGTTGAGGCATTTCTATTTAAGCCATCTGGTATCCAAATGGCTTAAATAAAATCATCGGACTGCCTGGGTCCGAACCCGCGACGTTTGGTATAGGAGGTAGGCACGCTACTTACTACGCCAAACCCGGGGGCGAGACCATCTTCAGAGCTTATAAATGAAACAAATACTAGCTGCTCTTCTTTATTCATCCTGTTTCTCAACAACTTTTATCCAGCTATTAATCTACTTTTCTCAACATCCATGATTCGCGTCGTTCTGAAAAAGCGATAAGCTACCCGAAACGTCGCCGATATGAGGATATTTTCATTCTTCCTCCTGGGGCACTATCATAGGCGTAGCCAGAAATTTTTAATGGGGGGGGGGGGGGTTCAGGATGATTTATCTCCCTCCCCCCACCCCGACTAATGGGGCAATATAGGGCGTCTAATGAAATATATGACTGGCCACTCCGCCCCCTGGACCCCCTTCGAGCTGGCTCGGGCCCGCCCTTTCTTAATTAAGTGCCGCAATTTTTCATTCAACTCCTCGCCAAATAAAGGATAACACGGGTGAGATGAGTCACAAAAACTATGTTTATTTTTCCAACAATACAATACAACCACAACAAAACAAAAACCGCTCTAGGAAGCACTCTCCATCAAATAATGAATATTGTCTATTACTCTCAATTAATTGTCCAATTTCAGATCTCTTTTCGGATAAAATAAAAAAAAACAAATTTCTTTATATAATAATTTTTATTATTTTTCATTTGCGAGATTTAATCAATTTTAAGCGCCTTTAATTTTTTATAAAGCATAACAAAAATCAATTCTTTTCAATGGGAAAATTCTGAATTTTCTTGAATTTTTTGTGTTTTATTTAATTTTTTTTTTTTTTAAGCTAGAGAAAATTATTATATTTTACTTTCTCTTACCCTATATATGAAATATATAGAGAGAAAAAGTGTTTTGTATTATAGAGCTTAAATATCTAGCCATGGCTTGGGTCCAATGGGGGGGGGTTTGAAACCCCCAAAACCCCCCCCCCGTGGCTACGCCTATGGGCCTACAGTAAAATTTGTGAACAATAGTCTCGAAATTTTATTTCGGGCATACGGGGAAATATAATTAAAAATACCCCTGTCTGTTCACCCCATTCTAAACCTGAATGAGGGAATCCCTCCCTCCCTTTTTAAATTTACTACGTATTATTGAATAGTCAAAAATTTTAATAAATAAGATTTATGAATAAATTTATTTTAAATAAAGCGGTTTTTATTATCAATGATATAAAAAAAAAAGGTTTTAAATAAAAGTTGAGTAAAGAATCGTAATAAATATTCACCCCCAACATTACATACATAAAAAAAAAAAAAGTTTTCTTAATTGAATAATTTTAAAGAAATAAAACAAAAATCTCTCTCTTTGTGTGTTATAATAATTTCAAAAATATTTTTTTATGATATAAATTCGTGAATAAAAGTCACCAGAAGAGTGAAGAGATTTTTTTTTTTTTATTTCGAGCCTGTAGCAAAGTCTCTCAGGTTGGAAGGGTCAAAACCCATTTGCAACACCTCCCCATCCCCGAGTGGGTGGTGCTGGTGCTGTTCAACCCCCTGCCCCCACCCCCTCAACCCCCACCTAACCACCCATATACCCTCTGACTTTTTTTTTTGGATTTTTTTTCTCTCTCTCTCTCTCTGACAACACGCCTGATTTAAAAAAAAAAAAAAACACCATTTTAGTTTAAAAACTTGTTGATCGAACCATTTTATTTATATAGATATAAAAAAAGAAAAATTTTGAAAATTAATAATTAATAAATATTTTATTTCATCATATAGCAATTATATTTTTACTTCCTCTTACCTCTTCGCTCTCCAACTGTCATGCTCGCTGGGTGCGTCTGAGGCAGCTCTCGCTCTCGGGGCATCCTTCTCGGTCACTTTTGATGAAACTTTGTGTCTTTTCATCCCAAATTATCTAAATAGTGCCATTATGCCCCCGAAAACCAACAGTGAGACGACTAAAACAATTAAGGCCGCCCTTCGGGACGTTCTTGAGGACGAGGATTTTTTGGACAGGCTGGTCAGGGCACTCGAACCTGCGCTGACAAAAATCGTTGAGGACCTCACTGCTGATCTCAAAAAGGGTATGGAGGACCTAAAAAGAGAAAACTTTAAAAGGATTGACCAACTCGAGCAAATGTCAAAGTGCAACTCCATCGTCATCTACGGGATGCAGGAGCCCGCTACAGGGGAAGATAATCCGATCATCTCAGTGAAAAATACACTCACTGACAAGCTAAACATCGAGATAGAGGACAGAGATTTGGACCGCTGTCATCGTCTCGGTCGTAAAAATGCCAATAACAACGAACGTACGCGTCCCCGGCCTATATTAGTGAGATTTAACTCACAAATAATAAAATCAAAAATTTACAAACTGAAATCCAGGCTGAAGAGTTCGGGGATCTCAATACGAGAGGATCTAACCTACCATCGCCGACAACTCCTGAAGACAGCGCTCGACCAATTTGGCAGCAAAAACGTGTGGACCTCCAATGGAAAAATTTTCTACAAGGGCCAGAACGGGGCAATTTCACCATATAATTAACGATAAGTGACTCTCACATATATGTTCAGGTGTTTTGTTCATGTTTTCTATTGATCATTGGTACATAATATATGTTGATTGCAAATTATTTGACCGAAACGCCTTAATTTTCTTTCTCATCTGATTTTTATTGATTTCTAATTATTATGGTTAATATGTTGAATGGAGGAGAAAAGGGAAAAATTGGGAAATGATATAGTAAATGTGAACGGATTAAATTTTGATAGGTCTCTTTAAAAGGACAATTTGTAATTCTTTTAAATACTTTTATTAATATCTAATTTGATAGAAAATTTTTGTCGAAGAAGAATTCTTAACTTTTATTGTTTTTTTTGTGTTTTGGCAAACTATATAATTACTAGGATTCTAAGTATATTAAACTAATCTTCCATATCAATCATTATAAATCTAACATATATAGATTTATAAATAACTGATTAATTATACTTTATAATAATAACTCTATAGGCATTTGAAATATTAAGGATGCAAAGCATGATATTATGAAAAAAAAAAAAAAAATAAATAAATAAATAAAATAAAGAGAAAATAAATAAATGGATAAATAATTAAATAAATAAAAATAAAAAATAGAAACTGAAACAAAGATAAGAAAAAAAAAAAAAAACCAAATGAACATAACAATTTTCACTACAGGGCTTTATTATTAAGGGTGTAAATAGTGGGATGTAGAGAGTATGGCCACGGAATTGATCGGGGCGGGGGGGGGGGGGGAATTCTCTAGTTGGACTTCTATTTATTAATAACGACCAACCTAATTTGTTCACAGGGATTCGCAGGAGAGAGAAATTGGTGGGGGAGGGAGAATTATTCCAAAACTACTCATTCTAAATTAAACTCTAATTCATTATTTAATATAAGTTGGGTGACTGATTCGGGAGTAGTAGATTTTATTCTTTTAATGTTTACTGGACAGAGTATTATTCTGGCTATTCCCACAGGCATTATAGGTTAAACCTCAGTACCCTTTCCCCTCCTTCGGCTCTATTGTCGGTTCATTGTCATGTTATGCTGTATCTCATTATGGCCAACTAAATATTTTTATAAACACACATTGTAATAAATATATTAATTTTAATTGCTTTCACCGGGAGATGCCCCGGGCTGCGCTGTTAAGGGCGTCTTCGCCCGCATTGTATAAGGAGACTAATTACTTTATTGTCTGATAACACACATTATACCTAGTTGAAACTATACAATTTTACTAACTGTTGTTTTCTTTGCACATTGTACCTCACAAGGCGGCGCGGGCTCTGACCCTCTATTGTCCACTGTCTCGTCGCGTAATTAATTTCGTAACACGTATAGATATTCTTAATTAACATGGTTAACGGTCGCTCTGATCTGGTGGGCCTGGCTGGTGGGGCGCGGATTGCTCACGTGAATGCCCAGTCGCTCGTCGGGAACTTTTCGGAATTTTACCAATTATTTAATAATAGCGAATTTGATGTGATTTGTGTTGGAGAGTCGTGGTTGAAGCCCCATATCTCGGACACTGTTGTTCACCTCCCTGGGTACAAGATCTTGAGGAATGATAGAATCTCCCGCGTGGGTGGGGGGTTGCCATATACACGAGATCTAGCATAAATATCAAATTGATCAGCAGGTCCGGACCAAACAGTGGCTTTTAGGC
>JAKCPI010002543.1:0-22419 GCA_023213315.1 Euborellia annulipes
CTTCTATATTATAATAAAGCTGAAAAGACGTTTTTTGATTAAGGTACTTCTAGACCACCTAGAGATATGGGGTTTTTTGCATTCGATTCAGAATCCTCTAAAACCAAATAGAAAAATCCAAAATCTTAAAAAAGTTGTACCACTTTTTTTTAAGAGGGAAAAACTCATTTTTTTCGATGTTTTTTCAAAAATTTCACGATATTTTTTCATTTTTTCACTCATATCTTCTAAACGGTTAAAGATATCTTCAATATCTGAATTAGTCAATAATCTGCATTAAATTTTGAAAATGACAAACCTCTTTTAACTATTTTTGAGGTTTGTTTACACATATAAATAATTCGTGCAAAAAGAACCTCATTTTTGATGATTTTGCCGCGGCTTCAGTTCATTTTCATTGTTTTTTTGCTTCAGTATTTATTGTCCAATTTCAATAATTTTTTTTGCGAAATGTTCCTCACATCCTATACTTTAAGTCAGGTAAATTTCATTTTTTTTTATCAACCCCTTCTATTTAATTTTCAAGTGTGAAAAAAAATAACACGAAAATTTTCATTTTTTGAGATGGTTTTTAAACATCTGTGTCTTTAGACAAGCTAGACAATTGCGGTTTTTTTATTTGATTCAGTACCATCTGCTGACGACTAGAAAAATCCAAAATCATGAAAAAGTTATACCCCCTTTTTTTAAATTACAAAAAACTCATTTTTAGCCGATTATTTTTTTACATTTTTGGCTATATTTTTTGAATGATAAGAGATATCTTCAATCTCATAATTTTGTATTTTTCTACATTAAATTTGGAAAAGAATGAGACCCTTTGCACTATTCTAAGGCATTGTTTAGCGGCTGTGCAACTTTTGGCGTGTGATACAAAATTTTTTTTTATTAATTTTTTTCATATTCATGGCCATATTTTTTAAACGATTATCAATGTCTTAGATATGATTTACTTTTTATAATCTACATTAAATTTCCTTTAAAACGAGCCCAGTTTGGACCTGATAAGCCTCTATTTAAGTTCTTTAAACTTTTTCTAAAAATGGAAGAAATTTTTATTTTTTGTTTGTTTGTTTGAAGAGTTTCTTTCAATTTTCGCCTATATTTTTTGAATGGTAAGAGATATCTTCAATCTCATAATTTTGTATTATTCTACATTAAATTTGGAAACAAATGAGCCACATTACAGCATTCTCAGACATGGTTTAGTATACTATCTATTCGTCAATCACGAGACAAACTTTTAAGTAGATATTTTTTTTCCGAGATATTTCTATACAATTTTAGCTATATCTTTTTAATGGTAAAAGATATCTTGGATATCCAAAGGTTTTCACATTTTAGATTAAATTTTGTAAAAAATGAATACCATTTCATTTAATTCAGACATTGTTTAGGGTATTTAAAACCACTTCTAAAATGTAAGAAATTTTTTTTTTGTTTGATTGCTCTGAATGATCCACATTGCAGTATTCTCAGGCATGGCTTAGTATCTAAAATGAACGAAATTATAGATTATTTCAATTTTTCTTTAGATATCTTCAAAACATAGCAAAAAAATCATTTTCAATTCATTCCCTCATAGAGCCTTCCACGACCACAACATTTCATTTGGCTCATATTCTTATTTTTTTTACTTAGCGCCGGGTATTTTTAACATTCTTCAGACCCGGAAATTTTTCAAACCCTCCCGTACCGACGAAAATTTAGTGAATGAATGAATGAATGTCTAGGAATTTTTTTTTTTTTTTAAACATTCACACTTTTTTCTCATTCACACTCACATTCTCACAGTCTTTTCGGCAACTTAGGCCATTTAAGACTTTGACGATGTATGATACCCCTGAATCATACATTGTATAAAATTTCTTTTATTTAATAAAAAGTTTTAAATAATACATCAAATAAAAAAAAAAATTATTTAAAAATATTTAATTTTTTTTACATATTTAAATTTATAATAAATAATAAACTTTTTCAGATGTCAGAAAAAAGAAATATTTTAAAATTGTTTATTTTTAACTTTGCCCATCAACCGTAGGTTGGCAGGTAAAGTTAATGTAATCGTAAAAAAAATCGAAATTTTTCTGAAGCTGCCAAAATTCGTTTTGAGGTCCCCTGAATCCATTTAAGTAGTTTTTGGAATGATGTCTGTGTGTGTGTGTGTGTGTGTGTCTGTGGTAAATTTTTTCGTCAACGAAAACTCAAAAACTATTTGTTCAATTGTTTTGAAATTTTGCACCCATAAACTAGGGGTAGAGGCCAAGAAGTGAAAAGCTTTTGCTAAACATCGGACCATTAGAGGGGGGGGGGGCAAATATTTTTTCTTACATAACCTATACTTTTTTTTATATATTCAGAAACAAGACTTCCTCCCGAGTAAAATGATATATAATATGTATAACATCGGACCATTAGGGGGAGCTCTAGGGGGGGTGGGAAAATATTTTTTTCTTACATAACCTATAATTTTTTTATATATTCAGAAATATTCAGAAACTAGAATTTCTTCTGAGTAAAATGATATATAATATGTATACCATCGGACCATTAGGGGGCTCTAGGGGGGGAGGGCAATATATTCTTTTCTTGAATAGTGGGTGGGCAAAGTTGTGCGCTCGGCTTAGTCCGACCCTTTATTTTTTAATAGGGCCTTGCCCGTCCGATTTCATTTGCATGCCCGTCCTCCTAATCAGTTTATTAAAGTGAAATTTAGACTTGCTACCCGCCCATAATTTTTTCATGGTCTTCAAAACCCACAGGCCGGGCAGGGCGAATATTCAATTATTTTAAACTTGATTCAGTGTATTTTCATTTGGGCAGAAATCATATGGGCTTTAAAATTAAGGGGAAAACTACTGATCACGTCCCGAGACGCCGCCCGCCAGGGACAGGTTGGGAATGGCGCGGCGAAGCCGCGCCTTTCCAACTTGTATACAATATAATGATATAAAGTTGATAATTAACATTTTTTCTCATTCAACATATTGTTACACATTTTATTAAGCCTATATCCATCCAAGGGCGGATCCAGAGGTGTTTCTCGGGGGGGGGGGGTAATCTGGTGTGACTCGTCTCGTCGCACAGCACACTATTGTTTCTTAATTTCGGTAATTTAAAGGCGCATCCTGTACTTGTTTGCCAGAATATAAATACAAATCAAATTTTTAAGTATTAATTTTTAAAATTTTACATTAAAAATAAATTTTTTTTTAAAGTATTTTTTTCAAATCTCGGGGAGGGGGGTAATTACCCCCTTTACCCCTGTATCCGCCCATATATCCATCTACTTTGTTGATATTATTTGGATGTTTATTTATTTCTATAGATTTAAATGTATAAATATGTTCATAAAACTTTCAAACGCCTTTTCCAGAATTGTTCAATTCCGGACTTTCGCCACTCAGCATCTCTGCAGACGATATATATAGACTCGATATGTTACTCCTTATTTAAATACGATAAATGTGGAGGTCCAGACATATTTATTTGTTCCATTTGAAATTTAAATGATTTAAATAAACATTCATCGGACTGTCTAGGATCCGAACCAGCACCTGTGACCGGTCCCTCAGTGCTACAGGGTCGTTAAACTAATTTATAAACAAAGACGAAAATCAAAACGTATTTTTATTAAATAAAAAATAATTAGACATCTACTATGCAAAACAAAACAAAAAAAAAAAAAAAAAAAAAAAAAAACAATCCAAGATTAAAGTAAAAGAAAAACAGAAAGTTAAACAAAAATAATTTTTTAAACAAAAAATAATTAGATCTGCACAAACAAAAACAACTTGTTAGTATAAGAAAATCAAAAGGTTAAGGCTTTTTTTTTGTTTATTGCCTTCAGGTCATTTTACAGATGAACATTTTATCGCAGTCATACTATACCATGATAAGATGGACTATTGTAAGAAAATACGAAAATTTTTATAAAACTCGCAACGATCCCATGGACCTGAGTCCGGGAGAGATCGTTTTTTTTTTTTATTAATTCTTTAATATTCGAATTCGCAAAATAAAACAAATTTAACTTAAAATAATTATTAATCCGGTTTGAAAATAATCCAAATACCTTTTAAAAATATTAAAAAAAGAATTGGAATAATCCCATGTTTTCCCCTTCCTTGGAGAGGATAGCAGGTCGCCGGGACAGAGACAAATAAAACATTGGATGGCTGGATGTGCCCCCAACATCCTACATCAGCGGGCTGTAAAGCCGTCCGCATCCATCATACTATTTGGTTGTCGGCTACTGGGCCGCCAACCTCTGTATATCGGCTTACTACACTGGCCAGGAGCCGTCAGTGTCTTCAAATTAACAACTTGTCCAGAAGAGGACCGAAACGTCCAACAGCCTTCAATTGAGTCTGGACGAAGGCAATCATTTGGGACCGAAACGCCACTCATTTTACTCCTACGAAGACACGAAGACATCCACATATTAATATTTCTTTTAATTATTTTATTTTGCGAGCAGATCACTCTCCCTGATTACGTCCCCATCCCTTTTTGGGAGATCTTCAAAAACGTTGCGAACTATAAAAAAAAAACCTGTTGTGACAGATCGCACAGCGCACCTCTTAACAAAGTTGTATTCTGTGCTTGCACATCAGATTTTTTGTGTCGACATATATTTAGTGTAGCTTAGGGATATATTAAAATTCTAGAGGAAGAAATATTTATATTTTGTTACCATGGCAATCATTCTTTCCTATGAAGTACAAGAGTAAAGTGTGCTTCAAACGATTTCAAGGGCAAAATGAGAATATACAATTAAAAGAGCATCTAAAAAATAATTGATCTTTGAATTTTAATCAAAATTGTTGCTGCCAATTTTGAGAAAATGAAAGCTGAAAAAGTACATCAGTAAAGTACTAGTAATCTTTGGCCGATTTTGTTCAAAAGCTTTCTGTCACGTCCCAAGTGGGTGCCTGACTTAATTAGAAAATTTCCACCTCCTAGATCTTATCGTTCTTGAGATATTTTGTTCACAACAGACAGTCAGACATAAGAGGAAGTTGTGTGGTGTTCGACCAGTCACACCAGATTTTTTATTTGAAGCCATTTTCTCGCTGCTCAGAAAGATGACTGTTGTAATTTATTTAAGGGGCTACGGGAGCGAAGTGGTTACGCATGTTTTTCCCGATAAGATGGCGTTGTGTGTCATAAAAAGTATACCCAAAATCTCAAGTAATTCAAAAATTTGCCAAGAGATGTCAGAATTGTAGCTAATAATATTTAATGCATTTGGTTGATTTTCATTGATCTTTTAACAATAAATACTTTATAAATGTTATTATATATTATGTATCTTTTATAAAAGCATAAAAATATATAAATTTAGGCCAGATATAGGCTAATACTATATCGGCTGTTAGACTACCCTGCCATCTATTGCAAGAATGCTGAACTAATTTGACAGTTGAATTTTAAATAAATCATCTAAGCTTATTTTAAAAATTTCTTAATTAATATTTGATTAATAATAACAATAAATTCATTTTTAAATTTAAAAAAATTAAAGATTATTGGGACAGATTGTTTTTTTGTATTTGCTTGATAACAAAAAAATTAATTACGATAATTTTACGATAAGTCATTAAAAAAATTATAGCTCGATGTCCCAATAATCTCTTATGAATTTAATTCATTTAAAAAAAAACCGCATTGAAAAATTCCTTATAATAGTCTAGTTTTTTTTTTAAGTACGTTTAGACGTCGCTCCTGAACCCCCTTAACAAGAAAAGAGGGAGTAGACAGTCAGGAGCCTTTACAAAATTCCGTGCTCCAGCACAACTTAACAATGAACACCTTACTTGTTTCTTGTCAACCTAAATCTTACATGTTAAATAATCGTGGATGTTCCAAATAGTGAGTACTATTGTTATTCACAAAAAATAAAAATATGTCATCAAAAGATCGGCTTAACAAAAAAAAAAAATAAAATAAATTCAATACAAATGCGGGTGGGAGGGGCTATAAAGGGCAGAGAGGTAAATGTATTATTCATTAACCAAAAGTTAATTAGATGATAAAATCACAGCACAAACTGTGCGTTATTCATACACAGAGAGAGGAGGGAGGGGGAGGGGGAGTTCAAATGATTTTCAAATTTAATTACTCTTCAGAAATATTCCAGGTTTAAAATTAGGATTCTTTTTTTTTTTGTACATTTATTAATTCTTATTATGAACACATTCCTAATTTTTGGGGAAATTAAATAATTTTCGAGATCTATAGGCCTATATTTGAATAAAATATACCTCGATTCGGATTGACAAATTGGTGAGTATGTTTATTTGTTGTAGGGTCAACGTATCAAAAAAGCCATTGATATAGAATGTGGCTGTGAATGTGATGTCAAGGAAAGCAGCTAGAAAGGAAGACTTTATTGATTAAATAAATTCTTCTAAACAAGACTTTTCGCCATCTTCAGATGTTTAAAGATTTTATTTTTTTTTTTTGTTAATAGAGTTGTTAAATGCGAACTGTTATACTGTATATTTACACTGTAATCGCGCATGGGCAATTGTAAAATGTTTGGCTTATGGACAGTACACATTTAATAATTCTATTATCAAAACACTCTTGACCAACTGAAGATGGCTCAATAAATTTGGCCGAAACATCTTCTTTTGTTGACTTTTCTTATAAAATTATTATTTATTTATTTATTTTTTTAAATAAAAAAACACTCACACTTTTTTTTCCCATTCACACAGTCCTTTCGACAACTCAGGCCATATAAGACTTTTAACGATACCCGTGATTTGTAAATATATACTTTAGGGGTCCAGGCATTCTTATTTAAGTCATTCAGTATCCAATTGGCTTAAATAAAATCATCGGACTGCCTGGGATCCGAACCCGCGACCCTTGCCTTGGTATACAAGGCAGGCATGCTACCAACTACACCAAGCCCGAGGGCAAAATTATTATTTTATTCGAAAAATATATTTTTTTTTATTTTAATTCTTTTTGTCTCTTTTGTTCTAGAAACGACCTACTGGTACTGCAAAATCAACCTCCTTTTTGAGTGAGTAATGAATATTCAATTCGTTCGGTATTTCGGTATAGTTTGAAATGAAGAAAACCCTCTCTCAAAAACGAGAATTTACATTAAAATTATTAATAATTATGAACAAAAATATAATTAAAGAGCCTTTTTTAGTGACAGCAAAATAATAAAAATTTTTATTCACTTTGCCCATCAACCGTAGTTTGGGCAGGTAAAGTTAATGTAATCGTAAAAAAAAAAAATCGAATTTGAACAGAAGCTGCCAAAATGCGTTTTGAGCTCCTCTGAATCCATTTAAGTACTTTTTGGAATGATGTCTGTGTCTGTGTGTATGTCTGTGGTAATTTTTTTCGTCAACCATAACTCAAAAACAATTCATTAAATTGTTTTGAAATTTTGCACACATAATCTAGGGGTAGAGGCCAAGAACTGAAAAGCATTTGGTAAACATCGGACCATTAGGGGGCGCTCTAGAGGGAGGGGGCAATATTTTTTTCTTGAATAGTGGGTGGGCAAAGTTGTTGCCTCGGCTTAGTCCGACCCTTTATTTTATTCTTACCCCGGACTATTGGGCTATCGACAAGGAGAAGAAGTATTCCTTTCTCTTAGCTATAAGAAAAGTATTGGTTTCATGTCAAAAATTCGATGTCTAGATTTTAATGTTTTGAAGCTCCCTGAATCCAAAAAAGTTGATTTTCGCGACATGGTCTCTCTGTGAACAAAATATCTCAAGAACGAAAAGAGCTGGGCCGTTGAAATTTTATATTTAAGTTAGGCACCCATCTGGCAAGTGACAGGAAGCTTTTGAACAAAATCGGCCAAAGAGTACTAGTAGTTTACTGATATATTTTTTCAGTTTTTTTAGATTTTCTCAGAATTTTCAGATTTTGATTAAAATTCTAAAATCAATTATTTTATAGATGCTCTTTAAAATGTATATTCTCATTTTGCTCTCAAAACTTTTTGAAACTCTTGTACAGTTAGGGACAATATCAAGTCCCACCCATGTGTTTTCCACTTGTGATTATTTCATTGTTTAAAAAAAAAATATTATATATTTTTTAATGGAAATTTTCATAGTTCAAACCTTAAAAATTTCCAATAAAAATTTTCGTTTTCTTTTATAAAAACAATGAAATAATCACAAGTAGAAAACGCATGGGTGGGACTTAATATTGTCCCTCACTGTACTTCATAGGACCAGTCACACCAGACTTTTTTTATTTATATCCAAATTTAAAAATCTGATGTGCCTGGTCGCACATTGTTCTCTTACCTTATTGTGCTTTTTACGCCAGACTTTTTGTGTCGTCATATATTTAGTTTTTTTTTTTTTTTTAGTTTAATTTTCAAGATGTAGAATTTAAAAACAGAAAAATATTTATTTATTAACATGGACTCAGGGGATGAAAAGACATTTCGACAGTATCAGCTTTTTTTTGTTGCGATTACATCAAGTTGATCAACCAATCGTTCGATTAGTCGATAAAGTTAAAAATGGATTGAAAAAAGAAGCGATCCGTCCAATCGTTTATTTGCCCTTTGCTTCTTTCCTCCCCCTCAGGGTTTATGGTAAAATTGCAAGTTGCGTTGACAACTCTCACGTGTTGTTTAATTCTCTTTACATGTAATTTCCACACACACAATCCGTTTGTATAAATCTAAAAAAAAAATAACTATAACAACCAGATAAATGAAATCTGTTTCAGAGACATGAAATTTAATATCGATTAACAATAAGAGAGGAATTTGAAATCTCTCTCTCCTCACTCGTGGGTATATGAAATTGAATTTTCATCATTTAGATATTAAATTTGTGTGTATTATATTAATTATTTATTCGCCCTGTGCGACGACGTTCTTTGAAAATCCAATATTTAATAAACATATTGCATTAAAGAGAAAGGAAAGAGAATGAGGAATCCAAATCCTCTCTTTCTCTTTCTTTTAAGTGAGACAAACAACAAATAAATCTCTCTCTCTGTATTTAATTAAATTATTAAGCTTCAAATGAGATAGAAATTTATTTTTAATCTTTTTTTTATGATTATTAAAAAACAAACGGTGGTGACGAGAGGTCAAATAATAAAAGAGAGGGGCCTAAACTCTCCTCTCTGAGAGTGGGAGGCTCCAGTCTTGTAGTATTGTACAAACTTAAATTTTGATCTATTAATTCCAACCCAGGAGAGATATAGGTTTCGCTTCTCGCTTCCTATTCCCAAGAAATGAAAACTTTTAGAAATTATAAGTAATGCAAATTATTATTATGGGAATTTTAAATTATAGACCACATTTTTTGTATTAATTACGTTATTTATTAAAAATATAAATTAGGAACCGACCGAATATTCGGTTCCGGTTACGTTTTCGGCCAGTTTCGGCCAAAAATCATGGTTTCGGCCGTAGTTTCGGTTTCGGCCAAAAAGTAGCCGAAACTTTCGAAACGGCCGAAACCAGAGTCTGAAAAAATGGGATGAGACTCGCATGCAAAAAAAAAAAAAAGGTAAAATGATTTTCACGGGAGGGAAAAAAATTCAAAAAAAAAAAGGGTAAAATGAAAAAAAAAATTTTATAGGAAATACAAGTTTCGGTTTCGGTTACGGTTTCGGCCGAAACTAAGGTTGAGGCCGAATATTCGGTTTCGGTTTCTTGTTTCGGTCGGACCCTAATATAAATACTCCCCTCAGTGTGGTCAATAATGCGCGGGTTCCGGACCCCATGCAATCCGATGAATTTATTTAAATCATTTGGATATCAAATGGTATAAATAAATATGCCTGGAGCCCGTAAAATATCATTTATAAATAATTATGTATCTATGGCCTAAAACAAAAAAACAAAAAAATATAAATACTGAATAACGTTTCGACTGCTTATTCTGCAGTCGTTTTCAAGTACTGTCCACTTGCTCCGACTCAAGTAAACTGGATACCAATTAGTTTAAGAACCCCGGGGCATCATTTATCTCAGTTAACTTGATATTCAAAGATAAAAAAAAATAAAACTTTCAATTTGTATTGGATTTGATTACAAATCCATATAAATAGTACCGTAAATAAATAGATACTGAAAAGAAAAATATCTACGCGATGCTCTTTAAAAAATCTGGTGTGACTGGCGCAGAACACACAACTTTCTCTTACCTTCGGTAATCGAAAATTGTGTTCTGTGAATTTCACACCAGATTTTATTGTGTCCACACATATTTCGTTTCCGACAGTACGGTACATTCGAATTTCAAAATGTAAAATTTATAAGTATGGGAGAATATTTATATTTTGTTACCATGTCAACCATTTTTCCTATCTTCCCTATGAAATACAAGAGTAAAGTGGTCTTCAATGGCAAAATGAGAATATACATTTCAAAGAGAATCTAAAAAATAATTGATTTTTGAATTTTACTCAAAATCGTTGGAGCGAATTTTGAGAAAATCGAAAAAAACTGAAAAAGTGCATCAGTAAAGTACTAGTACTCTTTGGCCGATTTTGTTCAAAAGCTTCGTGTCACGTCCCAGGGGGGCGTCTAACTTAAATATAAAATTTTAACCTCTTAACTCTTTTTGTTTTGGAGATATTTTGTTCACAGACAGACAGACCATGCCTCGAAAATCACTTTTTCGGTCCTCAAAACGTGTATATCCTTCAAAATCTCGACATCAAATTTTTGACATGAACCAAATACTTTCTCTATATATTTCATATAGGCCTATAGGGGTAAGAGAAAGTAAAAAAAAAATCTGGTGTGACTGGCGCACAGCACACAACTTTCTCTTACCTTCGGTAATCGAAAGTTGTGATCTGTGCTTGTCACACCAGATTTCTCGTGTCGACATATATTTAGTTTCCGACAGTACGGAACATTTGAATTCAAGATGTAAAATTTATAAGTATGGGAAATTATTTATATTTTGTTACCATGGCAACCATTTCTCCTATCTTTTCTATGGAGTACAAGAGTAAAGTGGTCTTCAGAAGATTTCAATCGCAAAATGAGAATATACATTTTAAAGAGCATCTAAAAAATAATTGATTTTTGAATTTAAAAAAAAAATCGTTGGAGAAAATTTTGAGAAAATCGAAAAAAACTGAAAAAGTGCATCAGTAAAGTACTAGTACTCTTTGGTCGATTTTGTTCAAAAGCTTCGTGTCACGTCCCATGGGGGTGCCTAACTTAAATATAAAATTTCAACCTCTTAACTCTTTTTGTTTTGGAGATATTTTGTTCACAGACACACACACACAGACACACACACAGACAGACCATGTCGCGAAAATCACTTTTTTGGTCCTCAAAACGTGTATATCCTTCAAAATCTCGACATCAAATTTTTGACATGAACCAAATACTTTCTCTCTCTATATATTTCATATAAGTCTATAGGGTAAGAGAAAGTAAAAAAATTTGCTTAAAATTCCATTAAAAGGCAAAACAGACCTCTTTTGAAAATTTCTATAGTCATGTGTCCGTTTATGAAGATTTTTTTTTTTTTGGGAAATTCTCATTTTAAGGTCATTGTGTCAGTATTTGTTCAATGCACATGTGGTTATGTGATAATTCACGAATGTAAAGAAGAGGGCGAAAAAAATAAAAGAAAAATTGCATGCAGCAATGGGGAGGAGCGATTAATATTCAAACAGGCATTCAAAAAATAAAAATAAACCTTCAATGTTTTATATTAACTTACTAATGAAAAAAAAAAATTTTTACTAATTTTAGGACTATTAGTGAAGTCCTATTGATGGGTGATATCGATTAAGCTATGACTATAGTTAGGCTAATTTTTTTTTTTTTACTTTCTTTAGATGTTGGCGCTCTGAAAGAAATCTATATTCTGCTCCAAATCACACAGAGTTTTGTCTATATTTATCCATTTTTATGTTCAAACTGGCTTAGAGAGAAAGAGAGAGAATTTTTTTTCTAAAGGGAACATTTTATTTAAGAATAAAATTCAGGGATAACTCACACAATTTAATAGACAATTTCTTGCTCTTTTAAATCATATCTATTTTACAGATCACAATATTTTTACATTCAAAGGAAATTAGGACCAATAGTTTCAAAAGTTTTTTTTTATTGTCGGGCTTACATTCCTCATTACAATATTTTATAATACAAAAACATGATACAAAAAAAAAAAAAAAAAAAAAAAAAAACTCTGGACCATATAACCTAGTGTCTTTTTAGTATTAAATAATATTCCTTATATTGTTACTAACATATTACTGTTTATTCTGCCTAAAATTTAGACTATTATTTTTTTTTTCTAATCAATCTTTTAAGATAAAAAAATCTGGTGTGACTGGCGCACAGCACACAACTTTCTCTTACCTTCGGTAATCGAAAGTTGTGTACTGTGCTTGTCACACCAGATTTTTTGTGTCGACATGTATTTAGTTTCCGACAGTAGGGTACAATTGAATTCAAGATGTAAAATTTATAAGTATGGGAAAATATTTATATTTTGATACCATGGCAACCATTTCTCCTATCTTTTCTATGGAGTACAAGAGTAAAGTGATCTTCAGAAGATTTCAATCACAAAATGAGAATATACATTTTATAGAGAATCTAAAAAATAATTGATTTTTGAATTTAAAAAAAAATCGTTGGAGCAAATTTTGAGAAAATCGAAAAAAACTGAAAAAGTGAATCAGTAAAGTGCTAGTACTTTTTGGTCGATTTTGTTCAAAAGCTTCGTGTCACGTCCCATGGGGGTGCCTAACTTCAATATAAAATTTCAACTTCCTAGCTCTTTTCGTTCTTGAGATATTTTGTTCACAGACACACAGACAGACAGACACACACACACACACACAGACAGACCATGTCGCGAAAACCACTTTTTTGGATTCAGGGGACCTCAAAACGTGAAGATCCATCAAAATCTCGACATCGAATTTTTGACATGAATCCAATACTTTCTCTCTATATATATATTACATATATACATAGGTAAGAGAAAGTAATAATATTTTGTAAGATGGGTTTGTTTTGGATTGGGTACAGGCATTTGTTAATATTAGGGTCCGACCGAAACAAGATTTTCAGCCGAAACCGAAACCGAATATTCGGCCTCAACCTTAGTTTCGGCCGAAACCGTAACCGAAACCGAAACTTGTATTTCCTATAAAAATTTTTTTTCATTTTACTTTTTTTTTTTTTTTTGAATTTTTTTTTCCCTCCCGTGAAAATCATTTTACCTTTTTTTAGGGAGACTAAAATTTTTTTCTCCCTCAAGAGCAAATTATTTGACCTTTTTTATTTTTTTTTTGCATGCGAGTCTCATCCCATTTTTTCAGACTCTGGTTTCGGCCGGCCGAAAGGTTCGGCCACTTTTTGGCCGAAACCGAAACTACGGCCGAAACCATGATTTTTGGCCGAAACTGGCCGAAACCGTAACCGAAACCGAATATTCGGTCGGTTCCTAGTTAATATACTATAATAATGAAAATAAATAATAAGGAAGACTTTCTATTCTACTTTGCATTGCACTGTAAAATTTGAGTTTTCTTCTCTTTAGATATATGGACTGGACCAATGAATTGAAAGGTGGAAGGGAAGTTGATATTTCAGATGAGAAGGAAAATTGACCTTTGGAATAGGAATGAGGCTATTGATCTCGCGTATACTAAGCGATAAAATTAATTCTTTCGCCAAGGGATATGGATTAGAATCTGATATAAATAATATAGACCATAAAATGGCCGGAACTAGGAGATTTTTTAGGGAGGGCAAAATTTAATTTGCCGCCCCCTCCGTAAAGTTTTTTATACAAAATTCATATCATTTTACTTTCTTTTTTTTTAGTAAACATTTCTTTAATTGCCTTCCCCTGATATCTGCCGCCCGGGGCACGCTGCCCCCACTGCCACCTCTAGATCTGGCCCTGGGCCATAATGCGGTATATAGCCCTAGTCTATATGAATATTCATAAGACGATAGAAAAATCTTGCGTGACTGGTACTCTAACCGAAAGTTGTGTTCTGTGTTTGTCACACCAGATTTTTTGTGTCGACATATATAATGTTTATATTCCGGTACATTCAAATTTCATGGTGTAAAATTTATATGTGAAAATATTTATATTTTGTTAACATGGCAACCATTTCTCCTATCTTTTCTATGGATTACAAGTGATCTTCAGAAGATTTCAATGGCAAAATGAGAATATACATTTTAAAGGGAATCTAACAACTAATAGATTTTTGAATTTTAATCAAAATCTTTAGAGCGAATTTTGAGAAAATCGAAAAAAAAAAAAAACTGATCATCAGTAAAGTATTACTACTCTTTGGTCGACTTCATCGATTTTGATTAAAATAAAAAAATCAATTGTTTATTAGATTCTCTTTAAAATGTATATTTTCATTGAAATCTTCTGAAGACCACTTTACTCTTGTACTTCATAGGAAAGATAGGGGAAATGGTTGACATGTTAACAAAATATAAATATTTTCACATATAAATTTTACATCATGAAATTTGAATGTACCGTACTGTCAGAAACTAAATATTATATATGTCGACACAAAAAAATCTGGTGTGACAAGCACAGAACACAACTTTCGTTTACTGAGGGTAAGAGGAAGTTGTGTGCTGTGCGACCACTCACACCAGATTTTTTATGCTTGAAACTGAACCATCCATATGGAATTTTAGGCCCTTAACCCTTATTTATTTATTTATTTATTTATTTTTTTAAATCTTTTTCGGCATCTAAGGCCATTTAAACCCCATCCCTATTTATTTCAAATGATTTGTAGTCAAATTAAATGAAATAAATTTTTCTCGCTTGGGACGGGAAGCGAACCCGGGACTTCGGTGCGAGAAGCTAATTAATGTCTTCTCACTGAGCCACGGCCCCCGGGCTATATCCCTATATCTTCGAACCCACTTTTCTTAGTTTTTTTTAAAGTTTTTACTAAAAAAACGTCAATACTTTTAATATCTTGATAGAAGGGTAGGTTCATAATCATATCGTTCTTTAACTAAAAAAAAAAAAATCTGTATTTTTATCATCCCTCTTAAATAGAGCAGAAGGACAGACAATTCAAACTTGGATAAAATTGAGAGAAGAGAATTTGTTGACGGGCACGTAGGGATCACCTTAACTTAGTTGCGAGAGAGAGAGAGAGAGAGAGAGAGTTAAATAGAAGGAAGGGGACGGAAGAGAGAGAAAGGGAAATAGCAAGGGCACCTGGGCTCTCAAAATACTGCCCTTTACACCCCTGAACAGGTTTCGGGTCAGAGGCCACTCACACACACACACTCATAAAACACGTTTAAATAAATAAATAAATTAAAATTAGATGAATGGCCTTTTAATTTTTGGAAGAATTTATTTTTGTTTAAGTTGACGGTAAAATCCATTTCTCAATTAAGATGTTTAATAGCAAATTTACTGTACATTCTTTTATTAATAGTTAAATTCTAGTCTTGATGTTATATTTAAAACAGAAAACTAGACAAGAGTATTATATCTTCGAGATTTACTTGTCGGTATTTGAAGCAGATGGTACGCTGTAGGGGGTAATAAAAGACAAATTTTTAGTTTTGGGGAAACTTAATTATGGCCGACCAATGTGTGCAACAGTAATTGGTTTCGGTTTCAAAAGAAACCATTTTCAAGGCATGAAAATGAAAAATATAATTCGTTGTTACATATAGCAAAATCACAAAAGATAGACAGAATTTCACACAAAGTATTGACATTAGATTATTGGAAAAACAACATATTGGTTGTTGGTTTCTTTTGAAACTGAAACCAATTACTGTTGCACACATTGGTCGGCCATAATTAAGTTTTTCCCCATTAAAAGCCAAACCTAAAAATCTGGTGTGACTGGCGCACAGCTCACAACTTTCTCTTACCCTTCGGTAATTTTTTGTGTCGAGATATATTTAGTTGCTGTTAGCACTTTAGTTCCAAACTTGAGCACGTGATGATTCATAGATGGCGCTGAGCTACAAATGCTTCCACATCAGTAAAGTGTACTTCAAACGATTTTCACAAAAAATTTCACTGATATACTTTTTAAAGAGCATCTAAAAAATAGTTCATTTATCAATTTTAAACAAAATCCTTGTAGCGAATTATGAGAAAATCGCAAAAAATTTAAAAAGTACATAAGTAAAGTGTACTTCAAACGATTTCCACAATAATTTCACTGATATACTGATATATTTTTTAAAGAGCATCTAAAAAATAGATCATTTATCAATTTTAAACAAAATCCTTCTAGCGAATTTTGAGAAAATCGAAAAAAACTAAAAAAGTACATCAGTAAAGTACTAGTAATTTTTGGCCGATTTTGTTTAAAAGCTTATTTACACGAGTTCGGAAAGAGCCTAACTTAAATATAAAATTTCAACATACTAGCTCATTTGCTTCATGGTCAAAAATGCCCACACACACAGACCAATTTGCGAGACCAATTTTTTTGTACTCAGGGGACCTAAAAACATGTATATCCATCAAAATCTCGGCATCGAATTTTTTGACATGATCGCAATACTTTCTATATAGGTATATTTCATATATAGGGTAAGAGAAAGTAAAAATATGTCTTTTATTACCCCCTTCAGCGTTGATTTTATATGTATCTAAAAGATTATGAAAATAAGAGTCGCAACAGCCAAGGAAATTAAATAAAAAAACTTTTATTCAATTAATTAATCCTCAGCGTTTCGGTCGTCAATCACGACCTTCATCATTGAATGTAAGAAGTCAATATACAGGTTTATACGCGGCTCCAATCTCATATACTCACAAAATTTCAATTTTTTTTTTTTGAAACTCTCTCAGGGGGTGATATCTAATGAATTACAGCCCCGAGTTTAGGCTAACACCTTTTTCACTCCATTGATCCCTCTTTTCCGGGGTTAGGGGTCACTATTAGTTTTCTCTCCTGCAATAGCTCATTGAATTTGTCAAGAATACTTTGAAATAGAATTTATCCTTTTTTTTTTGCACCAATACACACGCATGACGTACATTCATATATTTCCATATTTGAAGGACATATGCCTATATTCTAAAATAAAAAAAAAAATATATACCCTAAATGAAATGCTTGATTTTTCATATGAAACATAAACGCCCCCTCCAGCGGGGGGGGGTGGTTATTACAAAAAAAAAAAGTTATTATAATTATATAGATTTCAAAAGGCCGGAAATTAATTTCACCTCATTCCACTTGGCTTTGCCCCTAAAAACATGATCAAAAGCCTGATTTTACATTCTAAACGCAGATCAAATCGAACAAAGCATCAAAGAATTGAAAATTCACCCGAGTCCCGATTATTCCGAAAGGGTACGGGGGGGAGCAAAACATCAACAACAACAACAACAACATCATAATCATATATCTAATTCAAAAAATCAAGTAATATTATTATTAGTAGAAATTTTTTTTATTGAAATTTGTACAAGGTTATTGTTTTTCTTTTTGTACAATTTAATAAATAAAATTATCAAAGTAACAAAAGAAGAGTTTTGTAATGAGTTAATTTTAGAGTAAAGTTTTATGAGGTTTATTATCATATAAAATGGAACATTTCATTTATACATACTGTTTAGCTATATACGTATATATATACGTAGTATGTACATTTATGTACGTGTATAGTTTAAAATTTATCCAATAAACTCGTTTTCTCATGATAAAACACGCACTCACACATATAAAATTTGTTTAATGAATGAATTATTTTAGAAACAAATTGAAAATAAAAGGAAATCTGTTCAATTACTTTTTAATTTCTCTTACCTATATGTATAGAGAGAGAAAGTATTGGATTCATGTCAATAATTCGATGTCGAGTTTTTGACGGATATACACGTTTTGAGGTCCCCTGAATCCAAAAAAGTGGTTTTCGGCACATGGTCTGTCTGTCTGTGTGTGTGTGTGGGTGCTCAATTTTAAGTATAGCCCTCGGGGTTTGGCGTAGAGGATAGCGTGCTAATCTCGTATACCAAAAGTCGCGGGTTCGGACCCCAGGCAGTCCGGTGATTTTATTTAAGCCATTAGGAAAATAAAAATGATATTTGTATGTTTCAAAACGGATATCTAAAAGTTATATGGCTAAGTTGCCGAAAAGACTGTGTGAATGTGTGTGTGAGTGTGAGTGTTTAAAAAAAAAAAAAAAAATTTAAGTATGAAGAAATTAAGCTAGGAAGTTGAAATTTTATATTTAAGTTAGGCGGCCCCCTTGAGCGTGAAAATAAGCTTTTGATCAAAATCGGCAAAAAAAAAAAAAAAAACTTAGTACTTTACTGAAGTAGTTTTTCAGTTTTTTTTCGATTTTCTCAAAATTCGCTCCAACGATTTTGATTAAAATTAAAAAATCAATTATTTTTTAGATGCTCTTTAAAATGTATATTCTCATTTTGCAATTGAAATCTTCTGAAGACCACTTTACTCTTGTGCTCCATAGGGAAGTATAGGAGAAATGGTTGCCATGGTAACAAAATATAAATATTTTCCCATACTTATAAATTTTACATCTGAAATCAAATATTCCGTACTGTCTGGAACCAAATGGACCGTTTATTTTGAAAGTGGTGTAAGTCCATTTTCTATTGTTTCGAGAAAATGAAAGGTTAACATATCTGTTTATTAAGAAATCGATTTACTGACCAATTTTCAAATGTACAAAACATGGGAATTTTTTAAGAAATTTACCACTAGCTAGTTATACATAGAAAATTTACATTAATTTAAGCATAAATTATGTGATATCTCATTTTTTTTTTTAAATGGACTTACACCACTTTCAAAATAAACGGTCCAAATATATGTCGACACAAAAAATCTGGTTTTGGTTGTTTCTCTCACCGGTAGGGTGCACTGCTAGCGCGGATTTTTTTGACTGATACAGATAGTACATATCAGGTATTTTCATTTACAATAGAAGGGCTTTGCTCCCTGTGGTCCCGTTAGTAGCTGAAAGAGGTGTTAAGATGCCCTTAAAAAACAAAAAAGAAAAAGAATTTATGGCTCTAACCCTCATAGTTTCTGAGATAATTTGGCCATGCAGGTTTTAGAAGATCGCATCTGGTTGGGGTGCCGATGCTGATTTTTAGCCCTTCTGGCTAGACGCCAAGGTGGCTAGTAAAATTTTTGGCTATATTACTTTGTATTGAATGTCTTAAGGTACGCGTCTCGGGGTGCTAATTTTGGGAGATTCCAGAGGCCACAATTTTGAAGCTATCGACCTCAAATCTTTTTTAAATTAAAAGCTATTTAAAATATCTACAACTTATAGAAGCCCTTTTTTTGATTTTCGAAAAAATAATTTTTTTTTTTTTAGATTAATCGCATTAAATAAAAGATATTTAAAAAAATTCGCTCTATATCTTATAGATAATTAAATTAGTAATCATTGTGTTAAAAAATAATTAATTTTTTACCCTTAATTAATTAGCTGGAATCGTTCAAATGAAATGGAATCAATCCCTTGTATTCCTATGGGAAAAACTAACGCCATCTCTTGCCGCCTCGAGTAACTCGGTAGTCAATCATCTTCTAACGGCTTTTCGAGACGCGCACCTTAATATAGATTTTAATATTATTTTAATAATAAGCAAAAAATTCCTTTTTAAGGATTAATTTTTTCCGCGAAAAGCCAATTTTTAATTTCACTTTTCATTTTCTTATTAATTATATTTACAAATATATACAAAACTCTGCAGCTACACTACGTATATGAATTTAAATAAAATTAAAGGAATGAGAGGGAAAATTATTTCAAAAAAAAAAAAAAAATTTAATAAATAAAACATTTTCAAAGTGGAACAGTTTTATTATTAGATATATAGATATATACAATGTTTATGAAAAAAAAAAGGGAGACGAGGAGGAACCTGTTCTGCTCTTTGAAGAGAGAAAGAGAGAGAGGGAGGGGAGGGGATGCAATGCAATGCGGAATGGAGCAGTCGTCTCTCATTACCTGTGGACCCAAATATTCTCTCTCTCTCTCTCTCTCTCTGGCCCGAGGAAAACGTTTGCAAATGCTAATACCATCCCCCACTCAAAGCAACAAATAATTCAATTTAGCAAGAAATTAATAAGATATCTCCCGTTTAATCTGATATTATGACATGAAAGTAGAGAGAGATATTAAAATATTTGTAATATAGTAAAGGATATTCACTTCATTATACACTCAAGAGAAAAAAATCTGGCGTGACTGGTCGCACAGAGCACAACTTTCTCTTAGCTTTGGCAATCGAAAGTTATGTTCAGTTCTTGTCATACCAGATTTTTTGTGTCGATTTCCGTGGATATATTAGAATTCAAGATGTAAAATTTTTTTTTTTTTTTTTTAAAAAAAACATTCACACTTTTTCTCTCACACTCACACTCACACACACATTCACACTGTCTTTTCGGCAGCTCAGGCCATATAAGACATTTACCGATAACCGTTATTTATGAATTTTATTTATATAGGGTCCAGGCATTTTTATTTAAGCCATCTGGTATCCAGATGGCTTAATCATCATCGGACTGCCGGGGTCCGGAACCGCGACGTTTGGTATATAGAGGTTAGCAGCTAACCTCTACACCCGCCCCGCGGGCAAGATGTAAAATTTATAAGTTTGTAAAAATATTTATATTTTGTTACCATGGCAACCATTTCTCCTATCTTTTCTATGGAGTACAAGAGTAAAGTGGTCTTCTGAAGATTTCAATGACAAAATGAGTATATATATTTTAAAGAACATTTAAAAAATAGTTGATTTATGCATTTAAAAAAAAATTGTTGTAGTGAATTTTGAGAAAATCGAAAAAAAACTGAAAAAAGTGCATCAGTAAAGTATTAGTACTCTTTGGTCGATTTTGTTCAAAAGCTTCGTGTCACGTCCCAGGGGGGAGCCTAACTTGAATATAAAATTTCAACTTCCTATCTCTTTTCGTTCTTGAGATATTTTGTTCACAGACAGACAGACCATGTCAACGAAAACCACTTTTTTGGATTCAGGGGATCTCAAAACGAATATATCCGTCAAAATCTCGACATCGAATTTTTGTCATGAATCCAATACTTTCTCTCTATATATATTAACATATATATCGAGGTAAGAGAAAGTAAATGAAATGCAAGTTTAAGATTTCGGGGTTAAAAAAATAAAATAAAAAAAAAAAACTGTCTAGTTCTTTTTGAATCTCCTAAGTACTCTAGCTCTAATCACATTTTCCATGGGATTATTCATTGATTTAATTAATTTTTGGGATCGCTTCCCCCTCCTCTAGCAATGTTTAGTTCAGACTTCGATGATTCAAAAAGTACAGATTTAATTAAAAATGTTATTTTATTTAAATCCGAAATTTTAAGCTTTCAGTTGTTGAATTTAATTTTTACATCAGTTCCCGAGTCGAAATCGAACCCCTGGTTTGAACCTTGTAGTCCTAAATTGAGCACTAAAAGGCCCCAAAAGTTTAGATTAAATTAAAAATTTTGATCAACACTAATAACTTTTTTTTTTTTACAAATTTATCGAAACAAGTCAACGATATTAAAGCATATGGATAATATCAATGAAAGATTTTAAGTACAGTACATTCGAGCCAGGCAGGAATTTTTTTAAAAATAAGCTAGCTTACACTTACACGCCTTTGTTAAATATTGAGTTAAAAATTTTTCAGGGTGGAAACGCGGTCGATTGGCATCCCCCAAGTGAATAAATTTGAAAAAAAAATATTTTATTTCAAGAACAAATTGAGCTAGGAGGTTGAAATTTTATATTTAAGTTAGGCACTTCCCTGGGACGTGACACGAGGCTTTGGAATAAAATCTGCCAGGAGAGTACTAATACTTACTGATGCACTTTTTCAGTTTTTTTCGATTTTCTCAAAATTCGCTCCAATGTTTTTAATTAAAATTCCAAAAATCAATTATTTTTTTTGGAGATGCTCTTTAAAATGTATATTCTCATTTTACCATTGAAACCTTTGAAGCTTTTGAAGCACAAAATTACTCTTGTACTTCATAGGAAAAAAAGGAGAAATGGTTTCGATGGTAACAAATATTTCTTCGGTGTGCTGTGCGACCCACTCACACCATATTTTTATATTTTCTATCTATTTTCTATATTAATCTCTCTCTATTAGGGCTTATATGTATTTATGTTGACATTTCGGGGGAGGGGGATTGGAACATCCCGCTGGCTACTGCCCTGCAGTATATCTGCTTTACTATTAAACCTTTATTTATTATTCATAAATTTTGTTTGCTTTACAGAGGGAAAAAAAATTAAAAAGTCAACATAAAATTTCAATATAAATAAGGAAAACACTTTAGAAAAATTACAAATGGAATGTCTAATTTGGAAATTTGAATTCTCATTTGCTGTGTTGAAAACTATTTTATTAGTTGAAAGTTAGGCAAAA